>APFE030324656.1:63372-80037 GCA_000404065.3 Pinus taeda | reverse complement strand
GAGAGCCTTTCACAAAACTGATAACAAGCCATGTGCTGAAAACAAGATACTGCCAATGGGCAAGCCTGTAACTCAGTCAATGATGTGGGCTCTATCTTCTTGTGTTGGCCACTCTTGCCTCCTCTACGAGGCCTCCGCTGTGTCTCAATCTCAGTGGATGATGATCGGTCATCACCTTGCTCATTAGTCTCAGAAGTCGACATGGTGTTATTGAGCAAGGTGGAATAAACGAGTCCAAATGATCACTGCCCTGCCTGCAAAATGCTGTGAAGTATGCTGTTTTCAAGGGGAAACATCATGTGGGATATGTTAGGGGAGGGAATTTATATATAGGAAAGGGAAAAAAAATATATATAAGCAGGGAATTCTGAAGGAAAACATCACATAATGCTGAATATGTCATTCTATCTTTCCACATTTGCAAATTAATACTTATTTAGGGAAACTTTGAAGTCACGGGAAAGGACAATGGAAATCTTCATGATGAAGGGGAGGATATCATGGGCATAGGAGGATAGTGCAACATCACTTATGTACAAATAACAAGCAGCTCATTTCATTTTGCATGTCTTTGAGGAGCATACTCTGTTTTTCATAACCTTTGGACTGGCCATTTGATGCTTTGGGAAACAGGGAGTTAGGGTATTTGATTGCAAGAAGAAGGGAGAGGGAATTGGTAACTTGGGAATTTAGGGAAAAGATTAGGTTTAGGGGGACAATGAAACCCTTTTAATAATTACTGCCAACTAGTTTTTGTAACAGCAATTCATTTAAACAGGGGTAGTTTCATTTTGCATTTGTCATTGGGAATTAGGGTTTCACTGTATGCTTTGACATTGGGATGGACATTCAATTTGCATAAGGAATTTTTCATGAAGGGAGATGCAATTGAATATAGGTTTTCATATGGGGAATATATAGGGAAAAACAGAGTCTTAAGGATGGGGAAAAATACCATGTTAATGCAAAACCCTAATCACAACAGAACTGATCTTTTTATAGGTATGCAGCTTTGCATTTAATGGATTTTTGTCATGACTTTAACTAGCTTGCAACCTCTGACATATACACAGCAAGATGACATTTTTCTTCATATTTTTTTTTATAAGGCTATGCAAATGGCATTTTCACTGTTTTTTACAACTCTTGTGTGCATGCCCTGTCATCACTTTCTTTTTGTTTTTTGTTTTTTACCATGTTTTCTTTTGCATTTTGTTGTGTTTTTATACATGATTTGTTGTGTGACAAAGTGTTAGGGTTTTAATCATGTAGCATGGGGAAAAGTTAAGATTTGGATGGTTAGAAAGAGCTAGGGTGTGATAGGATTTTAAAGGTAGGGTTTGTAGGTCTAATTTGCATATGAGATTAATAAAAATGACATATACACATATGTGAATATCAATGGAAAATGAAAAGGGGGGATATAAGGAAACACTGCCTTGAAAACAAACAAACTGTCAAACATTAAGCTAGCAAAACACCCATCATTCCTCCATCAATTTCTTGCATTAGATTAGGATTGTAATCCTCCTTTGGCATCATTACACCACCATAAAGCACATGAGTAGACATACCTCGGCAAATATAGGCAAATTTGGGAGAGGTTTTGATGATTAAATGGCTCTTTATGCCCAGAAATCCGCGCGCTTCCCAGATGTCCGCGCGCCTCTCCCAGATGTCCGTGCACCTCCCAGATGTCCGCGCGCTTGTAAATTTCTTCAGAAAAGTGGCTCTCTCAGAGCCGCGCACCGCCCAGGTAACCGCGCACCTCTCCCAGATGTCCGCGCGCACTCCCAGGCACTGAAATTGCTGGATGCTGCCCGAAGTTGTCTCCTTTGCCTTTGTCTTGTAAATTCTTGTTTGACAAATGCACAATGAGAGTCTTTAAAGAGGGAATTAACCTTTATATGCTTCCATTTAAAAAAATATTAAACTTAAAAACCCACTTTATAATGTTTATACTTTGACATTCTTTTTCACACTGTTTTGGAGTCATTTTGTCCTGAAATGAGCTCTTTTGATGCGTTTGACTTCGTTCTTTTTGCAGGTTGACGATCTGACGAACTGTGGAGAAGGAACCAGGGTTGTTGCCGGCACTTTAGCAAACTTTCTGAGAATTTCTTTATTTTTACAAATTTGTCATGATCCTTGGACTTAAAAACAGAGTTTTTAAATCCAAGGCATAAAAAGATCTGTAGTTGATGAAAGTAACAATGAAACACATGTACATACCTCCTTCTGGCTTGCTGGGCACTCACTGACCTTGACTCGTGACCTTGACATAATTTTAACTCAAAACCCTAGACCTAAGACCATGGGACCTCAAGACAAAATAACGACAAGTATGACTCAATTACATTGTAGTATGACCTCATCCAGCAAAGCCAAGAAGGGAAAAATGACTAGCTTCCTCCATTCAGTGTTATAGCATGCCTAGCGGGATGCAAAATTGACACTGATGAGACACCTAACCATGCATATGCAAAGAGCAATTGATCACTGATGGAGGGCTTAAGACCGACACTAACAGATTTTACCATTGAGTTAATTCTAGGAGTTGCCCTAGTTTCTTGAACCCCTTACCACATGAGCATACCAAAACTAATAGAATTGAAAATGCAGCTACAAGAGCTACTTGATAAAGGGTATATTTGACCCAGTGTGTCCCTTTGAGGAGCTCTGGTGCTCTTTGTTAAGAAAAAGGATGGAACATTCTGAATTTGCATGGATTACCATTAGTTAAACAAATTGGCCATTAAATATAAATACCCTTTACCCCATATTGATGAGTTACTTGATCAAGTAAAGGGTGCAACAATCTTTTCAAATACTAATCTCTGCCAAGTTTATCATCAGATCCAGATAATGGAGGAAGATATAGTGAAAACAACATTTAGAACTCGTTATGGACATTATGAGTTTGTAGTGTTGCCTTTTGGACTGACTAATGCCCACCAACCTTCATCTATCTCATGAAAAACATATTTTATCAATACTTAGATAAGTTTATATTAATATTTATTGATGACACACTAATATACTCTTGAAGCATAGAAGAACATAAGGAACACCTTTGTATTGTTCTGCAAGTCTTAAGAGCACTAGCTATATGCCAAATATAGCAAGTGTGACTTCTTTAAGGAACAAATACAGTACTTAGGTCTTTTCATTACCAAAAATGGAATTGCAGTAGATCTGAAGAAAATAAGAACTATCATGGAATGGCCAGTATGAGAGATGTAGCTCACATAAGATCGTTCATGGGTCTAGCTGGATATTATGGACAATTTGTGGAAGGATTTTCTAGGGTGGCATATCTTATTACGTTACTACAAAAGAAAGGGAAACCCTTTAGATGGACCCTCAACTACCAAAATATATTTGATCAACTCCAACATCTACTTACCACTGCACCCATTTTGAGCATTGTTGATCCTAATAAAGAATACGTGGTTTGTATGGATACTAGAAAGGATGGAGTAGGTGGTGTATTAATGCAAGAATATAGGGTTGTTTCCTATGAATTGAGAAAGCTTAAAGAGTATGAAAAAAAGTATTGAACATATGACTTACAACTGGCAATGGTGATTCATGCCTTAAAAATGTGGTGGACTACCTAATGGGTAAGAAATTTCTATTATTGACTCATCATCATAGTCTAACAAGCTACTTTAAGCAGCCTACTTTGAATGCTAGACAAGCTCGTTGTGAATACTTCTTAAGTGAATTCAATTTTGAAATCAAGCATTTGAAGGGAAAATATAACTGAGTTGCAGATGCCTTATGTCAAAAGGTAAACCTTTTATATGAAATTTCTTTCAGTGAGGCAAGAATAACTTCTTGTGAGGACATTCGTGAAGCAATCATGCAAGATTTAACATATAAACTATTAGTGTTAGTCTTTGTAGCCTTCCTCTAGTGATCAAATATTCTCTTACAAAGTTATTTTAAGGTGTCAAGGTCAAATTTTGTCATTTCAATGAGTCTTCAAGTAAACTTTGGTCACTAGGTATTAGGTCTAGGGTTTGCTTTTACTCCTTTCAAAGTTGTCCAAATGCCGGTCCATGTCACCATGTAGCTGAGTGTACCATCATTCAGATGGTTGTCATCATCATGTCAAGTTCCAATGGGTCATTTTACACCTTGTTCATGCTTCAGTTGTGCCTAAGTAAGGTTCATTTCCCTCTCCTAGGGTTTTGAAGGTAATTTCTCTTGGATGGTCAAATCATCGACAAAAATTGTATCCTAATGTTCATACACATTCCCCTATCCTTAATGTACCTTATTAAACACTTTCCATCACTGATATCCCTCAAATTCCTCATTTCACACAAACCCTAGTTTCTTGCCTCAACTTGATGATTTTCTAGGCTAGGCCTGTGTTTTTCCCTTTTGGACCCCTTCCCCTCACTCAATATTTGAAATTCCACTTTCCCTTCATTTCGACAAATCACATGTTCCACACATCGGGGTAGGTTTTACTCAAATGATGCTTCTGAGCAAGGAAAGATAAATTTAAAAAAAATAAGAGAGGTTTTTGTCCACACTAGGTGAAAGAAGAAAAACCTCCTTCACGTTTTACACAGGTGTCATGGTTTTAGAGAAATGTCAAAAATACAATTCCCTGAGGAGAATTGATGCCACCTCTACAGTGACCTTGGGAAAATCAAGATTACTCCTATATTGGTTGGCCAAATGACTTACTTGATGAGTCAAATGATAAATACACACACATATATTTCCAATGTGCTACAATTTGGGGTTTAGGAAGACCTTCAAAAGTTGACTGCAACAATACTCTGCCTTTAGGTAGCCTCATTTTGCACATTTTGACAAGTCTTGGGAGATTTGACTTTTGATAGGGAAAATGAACTCCAAATTGAAAAATTCAAGTTGGGTTACAAAGAATACTCAATAAAATTTCCAACGAGCTATAGTGAACCCAATTTGGACACCAGGAAGACCCTTAAAGCTGGTCTGCAAAAAGGCGCGACGCACTTGTCAACTAAGCTCAAAAGCTCATTTCATTACCTTTCCAAGCCTCCAAACTTGAAAAAAACCTCTCTACAGGTAAGTAAACATTCCTAAGTGACATTGAAAGATATTTTATCATCTTATATGGTGTTTTAATAGGTTCAAAATAAAACCCTATTTTGTTGCTGAGGTGCACTACAAAAACTATCTAGGGTTTTCAAAAGTTGTCATTCTTGTTGTTATTCCCCTACATCATTTCTACATTCCCCTCCACTACATTTCCCAAGTCTCATTTCCATTACCCCTCTCCCATTAACACTCATTCTACTCATTTATCACCAAAACCCTAAAAACCCTAGCCCTATACCCTACTCCCAAACACTAACTCCCACATCCTACTCTTTCACTCTCCTACTTCCCTATCAAACTCTTATCCTACATTCTAAAACCCTATTCACTCCCCTCATTCCCCTCATTCCATAAAAGCTCAAGACATCCACTCCCTCAAGCACTCATCATCGCCATACACCTCACTAATCTTATCTTTTAAAATCTTTTCATACTCTTCTTTTCCCCACCTCATCCCTTCATTCCTCATCAGCTACTACACCATTTTAACCTATGGAGAGGGACCTCAGACATTTTCATTAGTGCCTAAGGAGGAAACATGATCTTTAGGATAACAGGAGGTCAAAGAGCCTGAGACCTTCAATGACAAAACAAGCAACTTACCAACAAACAAGACCTCATAGAGCTACAAACGATAAGAGAAAACTGGCAAGCGGCAAAGAGGAGGAAAGTCAAGTTGACTCTGCTTGAGAAAGAGGTTGATGCTGACTGGGAATCATGGCTTGAAAGGGAAAATATGCACTTGTAAAAGATGCTATAGAAGGCCAACAGAGAGAAAGATATGTTAAGGCACATGGCCTACCATTACTTGGTGAGAAACAAGGTGTGCAAAGCAAGAATCAGGATTTTCAAGGCCAAGTTGAAGAAAGCATCGAGGAAGCGAAAAGAGCAAGATAGACTCTAAATCTTGGCTGAGGCTTCATTGGCCCAACACAACACTTAAATAAGGACACTCAACCAAAATTTCAAGAAATTTGGGACACTTTTTGCAATTTGAAATTTTTGGCCTCAAAAAACAGGTTTTTCTACCTGATGCGCCACGCCACCTAGCGCCTGCTTTTTCTAGGGACCTCCTTTTGATGAAAACCCATCATTTTTTGATTTTTCATGGAAAATATTAATTCCCACAAATGGCAAAGAAATTTTGATAGGTTTTGAGCTTCCAAAAAGGTCAAAAATACCTCAAAGATGACCTTTCTGCCCCTTTTTGGACACACAAGAAGAAGTGTTGGGAGAACTCAGTTTTGGAGGGGCAAATGGAGGCGAAATTTAGAAATTCCACTTGTTCTAGAAATTAAACTAGTATACCTTTCTAAAAAGTCCACGTGGAGAAAATTTTGTGCACGGGAAGGCCTCCAAAATAAGTTGCAAAAAGGCGTTATGCATAGGGAAATCAGCGCAGCACATAGGAGGAAATTTGCTCATTTTGGCCAAAAAACTCTGTTTTTCGCCTAGTTTCCTCACAGTTTGAATTTTCTCTTTCTAATAGTCAAACTCATGATGTAATTTAATGTGAATTGATGTATTTTGATACAATTATGCTAAATTTTCACTCATAGAGGTAGATTCGTCCATCAAAAGGTAGTTTGCAACTGAATGAATCAGTTCCCTAGTTTTTAGAGGCAAGTTGTTCCACTGCCTACTTTTTAGTTCTTAGTTTAGAATTTGCTGAAACAACTCCTAAAATTATGAGCTTGACCCCTGAAGGCTAGGGTGAGTTTTTTATTACCTATATATACTTGTTTTTCAATCATTAGCAAAGGTTGAAATTTTGGGAAAGCTTGGAGCTTTATTGTATACTCATTTTAGTAGTTTGGCAAAGGAATAGACCAAGGTTTGCAGTGCTTTATGGGATTCTTGTGGCAACTTGATTTGGTATTGTGTTTCCTTCTGTAATTGCAAGTTTACATGTGTTTTATGTATGCCATTATCTCTCTCTCTTCATCTCAACTAAATGAAACAAGGATAAAGGTAGAATTCATTGATTTGCAGTGCTCTACCTAGGGTTTGTTTAGTTATTTATGTTTTCAGTTGTTTGAAGAGGATCCCTGAGACTTTCATGACATCTTCAACTCCTCACCAATCTAAAATCTCTCCATCTCACTCAATTTGAAGTACCGAACCATTTACCTACCTCGCCCCATAGAGATCCCCGCAAAACGGAGCTTCATTCCCCGAACCCAAATCTACCTTTCACACTTGAGCCAACAAAACATCATCAAATTCAACCAAAATCTTCTGAACACATATCTAGCCTAAAATCAGTCTTCACTTCAGTCATTTCAAGCTTTCATTCATCATATTTTTCTGAGATTGACAAGGAGAGAGCCCTCTCCTGACCTGGTAGGGCTAGCTACCAGGTTAAGTGTGGTTTGATGTTATCCTAGACCCTACCTTTCTCATCCTGAGGTGGATTTAGGCACTAACATAGTGGTGACCTTACTAGTGAAGAAATTGTTTGTTTGTTAGTGTCTTCATTTGATAAACTATAGACAGAGCCTGAAGTTATGCCAAGTAGCCTCCGAAATGCTCTTGCTTTGTATTAGCAAAAGTAGATAAAAGTTGCTTCAATGAATCTCTGGTCTAGTCTTATACGTTGAACATCTAACTTGCAAATTGCCCCAGTAACATGTATCGAGATCAGATCTAATTGTTTATGGTGGACAATGATAAAACATCAGAAGGCTAAAATCATTCACCTAGTGACTCCAATGTTGAAGAATCCCAAGGTTCATAATTTATATGGTGACTCTACCCTTCCAAAATTAGTAGCTTGAATAATTTCTTGGTGAATTCATTGTTATCTGTTATGAAACCAGCTCACAAAAAGATAGAAAAGAGAGATCAACGACTTATAATTTAGCCTCTTCAAGGGGGAAACCTCCTTTACATTACATAAATGAACAATTCTTCAATGATTCAAATGAAAAGACCTCCTCTCTATATATAGGAGTCTAAGGGGTCATAACATAATCAGAGCCTACATAATAATAATAATATATGGGCACAGTAATAACAATAGTGGGCTTCTATGGGGCACAATAGTAACAATATGGGCACTACATGGGTTGTACTCATAACAATAAGGCGTTACACTAGTAGTATAGGGGCCTAACATGCCCCTCTCCTTCAAAAAGTGTTGTCCTCAATGCTTGAGTAGTTCTTGATGCTTATGTATAAATTATTGTCCTCCCATGTGGAATCTTCGGTGGGTAAATTCTTCCACTTGATGAGATACTCTGAAATTGATTGATTTCGTAGCTGTTGGGTTCTTGTTTCTATGACTGCTCTAGGTTCCAATATGGTTTTTCCTTCCTCTTCAATTTCTGGCAATATTGTTTGAATTGGGATTTTTTGCAACTTTTGAATAAGTGGCCATACTTCTACGTCCTTCTTCCATTCATCCCTTGCTTCATTTATCCAATCTAGTTGGATAATAGAAATAGCACACAACAATGCTTCCACATCCTCATCCTTGAATAGTCTTCCCATTCGGTAAGGTCGCCATTTTTTAAGTGCATGTAGTATTGCCAACATTTCCTTCTCATAAATAGCTTGCTTGAGATGTAGCAGTAAAAATACCCAATCACCTACATCAAAAAAAATTTCACTATGATGTTGATCTACCTGTTTTTTCATTTGATTTTGCACCGAAGTGGCGTTATGGCGTTATCCTTTAAAAGTTGGAGAAATTGTTGTTGATGCTCGTTGTGATCTTTTACTGCTTGAACCTTTTTCTTCTTGATATGTCCTTCTATCTCTAGAGTTTGGGGAGTGGTAATTTCTTCCAATCCTTTACAAGATATGGTCGGATTCATTTTGTGATGCTCGATGTGATCTTTCACTTCTTGAACATTTTTCTTCTTGATATGTCCTTCTATCTCGATAGTCTGAGGAGTGGTAATTCCGGCCAATGAATTACAAGATATGGTTGGATTCATTTTTTCTTTCTCGATGTGATCTTTCACTTCTTGAACCTTTTTCTTCTTGATATGTCCTTCTATCTCTAGAGTTTGAGGAGTGGTACTTTCTTCCAATCCTTTACAAGATATGGTCGGATTCCTTTCTTGTTTCTCTGGGGTGGTGTCCTGGCATATATCCTCTCCTTTTGATGTTTCTTGATCCTTTTCTTCCTCCTCTTCATATTCTATGTAAAATAATTTCTTCTTAGCACATTTATGACCTTTAGTGCATTTGCTATCACAATTGTAACAAAGTCCTTTTTCTCCCTTTTCTTCCAATTGTTGTGGTGTAACCCTTGTAGGTTGTGTAAGGCTAGGAGAAACAACACTTCCATCTTTATAGTTGTGAGGGGTATGCTTCCTGGTTTCCATAATTTTGCTTTCCACTATGTAACAAAGCCCTTTTACTCTTTCCAATTGTTGTGGTGTTGCTCTAAAGAAGGTGTTGCTCTTTTTTATATCCTCATAATGTGCTATCATTTCCTCCGTGAAAATTGACCATGTAACAAGGTTTTTAAGAGAACAAAGCCATTTATACCATAAAAATTGATTTGGTTCTAAATATGAAGATGCAATACATACCTTTTGTAACAGTGGTACACCATGTAGATCAAAATATTGCTCCATCTGACGTATCCAATTTACCGGATCCTTGCCATCAAACTTCCTCATCTTGCTCTTTCTTGATTTTAGGAGCTCGATCTTGAAATGATTGTAACTTTGCACGTTCAGATCTTTAAGTTCTAAAACTAAGATTTGTAGTAGTCCTCTGCATCCTCTTTCCAATTCCGCCAGTCTGACCCCAATTGGATTCTCCAATGAAGATTTATGCCAAATATCCCACAATGACCTGATTATAGACTAATTCAATAGAGAGAACTTGTATGACGTGCCACGTGTCCCTATTTTGACCTTTGGCTCTAAAATATATACAAGAAACTACAGTCCGTCCTCTTTCTGCACCTTCTAACGAAATTTCAATCTGATGCTCAGAGAGAAAGTTATGACGAATTTCCCTAGGTCACCTATTTTGAATGTAATGTAGGAGTCTGCAAAAAGACCAAATTCCTCAGATCATATCTCCGTAAATATAACGTGAAAATCTTTGAAATTCGAACCTGAGCTATAGCGCGATGTATTCTCAAATGGTTTTTTTTTTACTTCTGAAATGTCGCAGAAAAAAAGTTATAGTGAAAATTCCATGATGACCTGTTTGGAGTAGCGAAACCCTAGAATCCAAAGCTCTGATACCGAATGTTATGAAACCAGCTCAAAATATAGAAAAGAGAGATCAATGACTTATAATTCAGCCTCTCCGAGGGGGAAACCTCCTTTAAATTACATAAATGAACAATTCTTCGATGATTCAAATGAAAAGACCTCCTCTCTATATATTAGGAGTCTAAGGGTCATAACATAATCAAAGCCTACATAACAATAATAATGTAAGGGCACAATAATAACAATAGTGGCCTTCTATGGGGCACAATAGTAACAATATGGGCACTACATGGGTACATAAATATAATAAGTGGGTTGTACTAATAACAATAAAGGGTTACATCAGTAGTATAGGGGCCTAACATTATCAAAATGGTTTTGTTGGATCAAAGGTATGCTTCCATGAGCCAAGATCACATTCCAGGCTTTCCAAATAAAATTCATAAGGTAGATTGGCAAAGGAATTTGCCTACATTTAAATATGATGATAGGAAGGATGCTACTTTACATCTGGTTAAAATTCACATACATATTCACAAGTTGAAGGTTCATTTTCCTGAAGGTTTCTTGATGAAGATATTCATGGCCACTCTGGAAGGTGAAGCCTGATCTTGGTATGAAAGTTTGCCACCTACTTGTATTTATTGTTTGAAGGATTTTCATACCATATTCTTTGAGAGGTATAAGGAATCTTATCCATCCTTAACCTTAGTTCAGGATTGTTGTAAACATGTTTATAGTTTTATTGAAAATATTCAGAAAGTTTATGAAGATGATGACTTCATGGATGATGAGATCATGGAGGCCCTGTATGAAAATCCATTTCAGCAGCATAAAGAGAGCTTAGAGGATACTCATCAAGATGCTCAGGAAACTTTGTAGTAGGATCAAGATCATAGCACAATGGAAAATGATGAAAGAGAAGGTCTTATTTCAGATCTGTCCATAGAAGAATACAACATGCATGAAAGTCAAGTTTCAATTTCAGAATGTGATAAAGTCAAGTAAGCTATTTTAGATCTAGATTCAGATTGTGATGATGAAGACAACCTTGTTCTAAATCCCATGAAGGAGAGCTCTGCTATTGAGATCATCTGGAATGAAGAAGACAGTGTTATTGACCCAAGCCTTCATGAGGAGGTAATCCAATCATTTTATGAAAAGCAAGATGAAATCTTTGTTCAAGTAAGTGAAAAATCTTCTTTTGATAATTCAATGGTAAATAATAATTTGATTGCCATGTCATATGAGGATGATCAAAAATGTTTTCAAATTTCAGAAGATCAGGGAATTGAGGATTGTCATTTAGGTTTTTCATGTTTTGAAAATTTATTTCAAGAAGACAATAATTGCTTGAGCAAAAGAAAACAAAATGTATTATCTCCTCTGCCTGAAGATGAAATAGATCTACTCCTGAAAGGTCAGGTTCTAGCCCAAGCTATTGCAAGTCTGCAGTGTGCACATGGTCAAGAAGGTGTTGGCGAAATTAGATTTATATATCAGTGAACAGATAATATTTTCTTTCATGAAAATGATAAGGCTGTCATGTTTGATAATCTTGAAGATTGTTTTCTGTTTAAGAATGACCTAGACCATGAAATTGAGGAATACGAGCCTGAGAGAGACAATATGCCAGAATTTCTCATGCTCGAGGAATTTACAGCTAAAACTCAAATAGAAAAAGCTAATACCTCTCTGTGCCTTCCCATCACTCAGAAACCAATTGTTCTTTCAGATCAAAATGAAGGGAGTACTTGTATTTTTGCTGCTGGATCTCAAGACAAGCTAGTTCTTCAAGATTTTCAAGATCCCTTCAGCATTCTTTTATAAGCATTAGAGAAGATGAATGTTGCCTAATTTGTTAGCATAAGCCTTGGTTTTGATTGTTATTTTGAGTGGCCTACATGTACATCGTTTTTCCTGCTTGGGAAAAATGAGAGTAGAATTTCAGTATGTAGCCGTCTGGTGGATTGGTTACATTGGAAGGCTCACTACACATGTTTGTACATATTTCATCAATAGGTAGGTGGTTGTCATCATGACTTGAAGCCCTCAAATCTTGATGGTCTGCTTCCATTAAAAATATTTCTAAGTACTTGTTTCAGTTAAGTAAGTCTTGAGTCATTTTTTGTTTTCGTCAGTTTTGAGTGTCTAGTTTCAGTTGTTGAATGTCTAGTTTCAGTTGTTGAATGTGTAGTTTTAGCTTTTGAGTGTCTTGTTTTAGTTTGAGTTAGTCTTAATCATTTTATTTATGAGTCTTGAGTCTTGAGTTTCGATGCTTTGTTGACAAGATAATGATTTTAGTTTGTCGAAGTTATTCACTCCATTGACCAATGGATAAGGCACCGGTCTACTCTCCCAAAGGTCTACCGTTCTTGGCACCTCCAAGGAGTTACCATCCCCAGTGGAGCCAATGTTAGTGTCAGTATTTTTCAACCTTCCTACAGTGATCATACATGCTCTTAGAAAGTGATTTTAAGGTTTCAAGCTCAAATTTTGTCATTTCAGTGAGTCTTCAAGTAAAATTTGGTCACTAGGTATTAGGTCTACGGTTTGTTTTTACGCCTTTCAAAATTGTCCAAATATCAGTCCATGTCAGCATTCAGCTGAGTCTACCATCATTTAGATGGTTTTCATCGTCATTTCAAGTTCCAATGGGTCATTTTACACCTTGTTCATGCTTAAGTTGTGCCTAGGTAAGGTTCATTTCCCTCTCCTAGGGTTTTAAAGGTAATTTCTCTTGGATGGTCAAATCATTAGCAAAACTTGTATCCTGATATTCATATACCTTCCTCTATCCTTAATGTACCTTATTAAACACTTCCCATCACTGATATCCCTCAAATTCCTCATTTTCGCACAAACCCTAGTTTCTTGCCACAACTTGACAATTTTCTAGGCTAGGCTTGTGTTTTGCCCGTTTGGACCACTTACCCTCACTCAATAATTGAAATTCCACTTTTTCGTAATTCCTAACATCCCTCCCTACTTCCAAAAATTTTCTTAAGAATTTAGAAGCTCCTTATCCCTTTCATTTCCCTTCATTTCGACAAATCCTCTCTTCCACACATCGGGGTAGGTTTTACTCAAATGATGCTTTTGAGCAAGGAAAGATGAATTTGGAAACATTGAAAGAGGTTTTTCTCAAAAATAGGACATAGAACTAAAAAATCTTTCACATTTTACATAGGTGTCATGGTTTTAGAGAAATGTCAAAAATACAGTTGCCTCAGGAGAATTTATGCCACCTTTGGAGTGACCTTGGGAAAATCAAGCTTTCTCATAGCTTGGTTTCCCTAATGAATTTCTTGATGAGTAAAATGATAACTAGACATAAAGGGCTTTCCCATGCGCTATCATGACATCAATTTGGGGTTGGGGAAGACCTTCAAAAGTTGACTGCAACAACACTCTGGCTTTAGGCAGTCTCATTTTTCACATTTTGACCAGTATTGGAAGATTTGACTTTTGATAGGGCAAATGAACTCCAAATTAAACAATTCAGGTTGGGTGGGAATGTAAGCTCAATAATATTTCCAACGCGCTATAGCACACCTAATTTTGACATCGGGAAGGCCTTCACAACTGGTCTACAGAAAGGCATGGTGCACTGGCACGATGCACTTGTCAACTAAGCTCAAAAACTCATTTCGTTACCTTTCCAAGCCTCCAAATTTGAAAACAACCTCTCTACAAGTAAATAAACATTCCTAAATTACATTGTAAGAGATTTGATCATCTCATATGGTGTTTTGACAAGTGCAAAATCAAACCCTAGTTTATTGTTCAGTTGCACTACAAAAACTGTCTAGGGTTTTCAAAATTTCTCATTCTTGTGGTTATTCCCTTGAATCATTTTTACATTCCCCTCCACTACATTTCCCAAGTCTCATTTCCCTTACCCCTCTCGCATTTTTTATCACTCAGGTTGTCCCTAGGCTCCTGTAGGGATACGGCCAAGGTAACCACAAACCAATCTTTGGATTGCAGGTTCTAGCCCACCTGCAATCAGAGAGGGCTCTCTCTTAATGATTCAACTTTGTTGATGATTTTAGGCTAGATTTTGGCTCTGGGGTTTTTGTTTGTGTTTGGAAAGAAGGAAAATGCTTTGAGGCAGAGAGGCAATTTATGAAGTGATAAGTTTCAAACCATTGGGCATGGAGTCATGGATTAGGACTATCAGTGCGTCTTTCTGGTCATAAGAGAAATAATGAAGCAGGATAGCTGCTCATAACACAATCTTCAAACTAAAAGGGTGAATGATATGTAAGAAATGAGAGGCACTTAAGAATCTCTCGTTTAACTTAATAGAGGGAAAGATGATCTATATCTAGGGGCAATGAAGAATCCTTGGATAACTGTCTTGGGTTAAGGAAAACATGAGCCATGTGGAATTCATATTTATGCTTAAACAAAAGAAAACATAAAGAAACAACAGAAATTGAGCATAGAGTGTATTTAAACAAATTCTAAGCTAATCTTTCTTTCTGCTGTTTAAGAGCATAATTCATGAATGAAAACAGAGGTAAGAAACACTTATTGAGTTATGCAACAGCACGGGAATTCCATAATCAGTCTTCAACCAGTAAACACAGTGAACAATCCGTTCTCCAAGGCTTATAAGCAGTCTTTGATTATAGAAACTTATCAGGTATTACAGTGTGAGTCTCTCCCGGAGAAAAATCAACTAGAGATAGCTTGCTGACTAATTAACCAACCAACCAACCCGTAATACAGTGTTCAGGGCTGTCTTTGTAGTGCAAATATCTCGTTCTTACTTATTACAATTGACCTAAAACAGGTTTGCAAAAGAGCTTTCTAAACCTAAACTTGTGACAAAATTAAGTGCAAGTAAATATCTATTGAAATTGTGTCAGAGGTAGCTATATCAAAAGGAGTGCAATATGGCCCTTAGAGCCTCGATGCAGTACTGCTGGAATAACTGTGCTTTGGGATCTGTAGTTCTATTCTGATGCGAGTTAAATGTGCAATAACCATGATTTGAGAGTTTTGAGTGGCCTCGCCCTCTTTCTTTGACTTTGCTCGAAGGTATTTAATTTTCTCCTACTTTGGGCCGTTGTTAAGATCTTTGTTGATACTCTTTACCACTACATTGATGGTCTCCTCCGCCTACTGATACTATTTGACGTGATTTTTCCCTGTTGATTTGACTTGATACTCTTTAATCTCTGTCTCTGGTCTCTTCCTATCTTCAAATCGGTTTAATTTGGCAAAATCGGGCAATTTCAGGCCTTTTCAGCGCAAAACGGGCCAAGGAAGCAAAAGATTCCCTAAAGATTCCCCAAATCGGCCTATTTCCAGTAGCGATGCGCGATTAGCGCAAAGCGCTAATCGTGCATCGAAAACTGCCTCCGTTTCTCATTCCGGAGCTCGGAAGCACGATTTTTCCTCTTGCACGAATTTTCAGTTTTCTTGCTGTTGATGTCAGCATGATGTCAGCAGTATGGCAGATGATGTCAGCATGCTGACGATAGTAATGGGGTCCTTTGGTACGGATGTGACGTCAGCATGTTGACGTCATCAAGGTGATGTGGCAGTACGGCGGGGTGACGTGGACCGGGCGCAGGCAGGGCGAGGTGACGTGGAGGCGACCTGACAGGATGAGGTGGCATGCCTGTTATGTGAGGGCAGGGCGGTTTTCCCTGTGCGTCGGACTGACTTTGGTACGGAGGTGGTTTCTATGAGGGGCGGCCCGATGCAATGGGAGGCTGCCACCTGTCTCGGTGTACGACGGGAAAATTGTCGGACATCGGGCGGTAACATACCACCGTAATCGGGCACGCGATGCGATCAAGGACCGTTGGATCTGGGGGCGGCGATCTGACGGTGCACGGGAAAGGGAGATGCGCGGGGTTTAGCAAAGGTGCGCGTGCGTTAAAAACTTAATTTTCCGCGGCGCTGTGGGTTTTAACTTTAGAAAACAGGTTAAACTAGTGTTGGCGCATTGAAAACTTTATTAAATAAACATTAATAGTTTCCAAAGGAGAGTGCAGAGGGGGGTTTATTAGCATTGGAATGGTTTTCTTAGTGTTAGGAAGGGGTCCATACACTTGGGAGTGGAAATTTTTTGCAAAGGGAGGGTTCTTACTAAATTCCAGGTGACTTAGTAATTCCCAGTGAAGTATTTATGGTTATATTTCAACCAGGGGGAGGGGATATTTACATAAGGGGATTATCTACATAGTTTTAGTATGGGGATGGGGAAAATATAGGGAGTTAAATAATAATGTCAGTAGTTAATATGGAGATGACAAGAAAGCGCTAAGTTTCAGAGATCTTAGGCTTCAAAGGGGAAATAGAACCTTATAGAGAAAGTATGGATCCTCTTTGAGTGAAGCAGATCTTCACCCAGGCTAAT
>APFE030324656.1:44835-57092 GCA_000404065.3 Pinus taeda | reverse complement strand
CTCTCAAAAGCCTGCTTGGTTTCAAGAGACCATTTTACCTTGGCATCCTTCTTCAACATGTTGCTCAGTAGCCTTATTGGCTCGGCTAGGTTTGGGATAAATCTCCTTAGGAAATTGATCTTTCCCAGGAATGCTTGCAGTTCTTTTATGTTTCTTGGGTAAGGGATCTGAAGGATAGCTTGAATTCTTTCCAGGTCAATTATAATCCCATATTTCGCTATTATATGCCCTAGCAGCTTGCCTTCCTCAAGGGAAAACAGGGACTTCTTAGGATTCAAGGAAATGCCATATTTCCTGCATGTCATGAAAATTTGCCTTAGGTGTTTAAGGTGCTCTTGGTCAGATTTGGAGAATGGGGTCAGGTCATCAAGGTAAACTACAAGGAAATCATGTATCTCCTTAGCAAATCCAATATCCATTGCCCTTTGAAAGGTAGCACCAGCGTTTTTCAGCCCAAAAGGCATTTTAACGTACTTAAATGTTCCCCGCGGTGTGGTAAAGGCTGTCTTGTCCTGGTCATCCGGGTGAACAAGTATTTGATTAAATCCTGAAAATCCATCTAGTAAAGAAATTCTAGAGGAACCCACTACTCTTTGCAAGATATGGTCCATTTTGGGCAATGGGTAGTGGTCTTTTAGAGAGACCTGGTTTAAATTTCTCGAGTCTACACACAGTCTTATCTCTCCTGTTTTTTTTCTGGTGGGAACTAAGTTAGACACCCATTCAGAGAATCTGATGGGTGCAATGATACCTGCTTCAAACATTCCCTTTATTTCTTTTTCAATCAAGGGAAGAAGCATGGGGTTGATTCTTCTAAGTTTCTGTTTGAACAGTTTTTGATTTGGTTTTAAGGGAATGGTATGTTGGATTACTGAGGTGTCATAAGACTTCAAGTCCTCATAACTCCCGGCAAATACATCTTGGAATTCTTTGAACAAATCCACATATTTCGATTTTTGGTCAGAGGGAAGATTTTTGGACAAATTAATCATTTTGGGATGCTCTGTTGTTCCTATGTTGTGTTCTTCTATGGCAGCATTCAAAGGTTCCATCTTTGGCTTTATGGGCACATCATTGTCATCAAGCATGTCTTCCAATGGAGTAAGGCCGGCGGGTAGAACATTACTCTTCAGATTAATAAACTCATCCTCCGCTTTGGCTATTTCCTCTAAACAGATTTGTTTCAACTGTTCTATGTTTGTATGGTTAAAAATAGTTGGGTTAAGCATTTGTTTAGCTGTTACAGTCAGGTGGTTTTCTTCTGCTAACTGTTGTGAGTCGGCCATGGCATCCATGTCAACGTTTGTGTTGGAAAATTCGTCCTCCAGAGTTAAGAAACTGTTAATCTGGGCATCATTTTGAAATACCTGCCAATCCTTGACATTGTTGGGGACCGAAGGTCTGTGTTTTATTTCAGTGGTGAAAAGGTGATTTGGTTCAAAGGGAAGCTTGCATGTGCTAGCAAAGGTTGCTAGACTATGGGCACGAATAGTGTGATCTCGTGCAATTTTGGCAAGCTTGAATTCACTGAAGGCATTGAGTAATTCAGTGGCAGCAGCTCTGTAAGCTCTCATTCTACTATCATTAGCGACAAAGTTACCCTTTATTTGCTGTATAATCAAGTCAGAGTCACCTAGGATGGAGACTTTAGTAGCTCCCAGGATTTTGAGCAACTTAAGGCCTAAGGGAAGGGCTTCATACTCTGTCATGTTGTTTGTACATCTGAAATTGAGTCTATAGGCATGGCCTTGTGCGTGATTATCATGAGTATTGTAAATCCACACTCTAGCCCCTGCTCCTAACTTGTTAACCGAACCATCAAACTCCAAATACCATGTGATTTCTTGTTTGAGGTTTGTATTGAGAGTTTCAGTTGTTTGAGGATCGGGTAGACTTACGATTTCTGTTTCAGAGTTTTCTTCTTGCTGTTTGTTGGTTGCCTTGGCTGTTGAGACAATTTCATAAGTGTTGGCAACTGATTCCTCATTGATGCACGTTCCTTGCTCCAATGACGGCTTATCATCAGTTGGAGGGCTGGTGTTATCATTAAATAAAATAAAAGAATCCATATCAGAATGGATTGAGTATATTGGAAAATTTTGGGGCTTTTCCTCACTGCTTACCACATACTTCATTAATGTTTCTCTATATAGTCTCTTTGGTTGCCCAAAGAGAGATATAGTGGCATAAGAGAGGTCGAGTTGAAGGGATCCTTGCAATTTGGCTCCCCATGATCTACATAGGAGCATGCCATACTTTGTGGGAATATCGGCAACTACTACGTCCATTAAGATTGTCTTGTTGGGGAATATGACTAGAGAGACACAAAGGTCTTTGATCAAGCCTAAACATTTGACTTGAATTGAGTCAAAGGAATACAGATCTTTGTACGGCCTTGTGACATCAAGGTTCAACCTTTCCATTACAGCTTTGGGCATAAGGTTATGTGAGACACCTGAGTCAAACATAGCATTATGCAGTATTTTGTCATGTATGTGCAGACTGACATAAAAAGGTGGAACAGGTCCATATGTTGTTTTTCCGTTAACTTCTGGACCAAACAGTAGTTCGGGGGTATCATCTAAAACATTTACATCATCCCTTACTTCTGGTAATTTAAGTGACCTTTGAATTTGTTGTCTGTATACGTCATGTTTGGCAAGTTCTGAGAGGGGAATGGAAATCTTGAGTTTTCCAATCTCTGCTTCTAAACTGAATGGTTTTTCCAATGAGTTTTTGGCGTTGACATTGGCAAATTTTTCTTTCTCAAGCATACTCTCTATGTTTTCTCTTGGAGTATCTATGTCATGATGTATGATAGTTTGTGGTATTTCTATTTTGGGAAGATTTTTGGAAGTGCTATTCAGATCTTCTTTTGGGGAGGAGGGAGGTAGGGGTCGATCAACAGGAGAGTGTGTGTCTGTTACATCCTCCACAGTTACCTGATGAGGGTTTGGGACAGAGCTGTCAGCTGGTTGATTGTTAGTGATATTTCCTTTACTTTTGTTGAGCTGTTTACTATCTTTTGTTCTACTAGATGGGAGAACATCAATGGTCCTTGTTCTTAATTTGTATTGCTTGTGTACCTCGTACACAGCGGTATCATAGCCTTGTTTAAAGTCGAAGGACTCTCCCGACTTGGTGTGAAATTTTTTTGCATCAGGATGTGGTCGGTCTTCTTCCGTAAGAAATATTTGCTATTCATTTTCTAAATCTATCAGGTTCATATGAGTCCCATCTGTGGGCTCAGCGGATGTAGATGCCTCCGCATAGTTTTCTTGAAAAGGAGGCCTAATATCATGGTCGGGACTGGCCCTTCCAACGTTTGTGTTTTGAGTTTTTCTGAAGTTCGGGTTCCTGATGGCATTGGGCTGTTGACCCTCCCATGAAGTTTTTCTCTCAACATTGTCTACTCTGTCTCCCAGCCTGTGGATGCCACTGATGATAGCATCTAGCTTCTGATCAAAGGCTGAGGGTTCTTCTTTGAAAGTGGTTCTTCTCTCAGTTCTAGCTCTGTTTCTTTTAGCAATTAGATTTGCTTCCACACTAACAGCAACATCTTACATTTCTGCAAGGCTTTGAGGGGCTCTTTCCCTTAACTGATATGCCATCTCAACATCAAAGCCATCCGGGAATTTGTACAAAACCAGATCAGGTGGAGGTCTTAAATTTTGTGGTATTGCATTGTAAACATTGTTAAATCTTGCACAGTAATCCAAAACTGTTTCCTGAGGTCCTCTTTTGATAGTATCATACTCAGATAGTATGTGTAGGGGATCTTCCTTTTCTCCCATATGTTAATAAATGCCTAGTATAAGGCTTCAGGGTTTAATATAGAATTGGGTGCAAGTGCCTAAACCAGGTTCTGACATCACCGGTCAAACTTTGAACAAAAATCTTAATTCTTACACTCTCATCATCAATTTCATAACTCTCGAAATAATCCTGCATTTTCTTTGTATGCTGTAGGGAAGTACAGGAGGTTGCGCCATCAAAATAGGTAATTTTTGACTGGTAGTCATGAGGCATAGCCCCAGGATAAGCAAGCAGTTGTAAGGGCGCATATCTAGCCATGATGATGGGGATAAGAGGAACAACTAGGGCAGCGGGGATAACAGGAACAACCAGGGTAGAAGGAGTAGTGGTGGTAATAGGAGTATGGGATGGAGGTGTAGAGGAGCTTCTTGGAGAAGGAGTTGATGAAACAGGGGAACTTGGGGTTGACCGGAATAAAACTTTGACAGGGGTTGGAACACTGCTTGGCTGAATTGTTTCAGGACTCGCAGAAGTTGGGTCTTCTTTTTGCTTTTGTTTTCTAATGATCTTAGGAATTAAATTCGATTTTCAACAACAACTAGGCTATTTGGATCAGGATTTGATCGTGTATTATGCAATTGCTTCTTAGGAGCCAGCTTCTACTCTATTTTTTGGGAACTTTTTCTAAAAAACACAACAACACAGGTCGACCGAGACCTTCATAGGTCAGTTTCTTCCTCTGTGGGGCTGCAGACTGGTTTAGTGAATTTATCTGAGGAGGTCCCCAGCGGAGTCGCCATTATGTTATCACTCAGGTTGTCCCTAGGCTCCTGTAGGGATACGGACGAGGTAACCACAAACCAATCTTTGGATTGCAGGTTCTAGCCCACCTGCAATCAGAGAGGGCTCTCTCCTAATGATTCAACTTTGTTGATGATCTTAGGCTAGCTTTTGGCTCAGGGGTTTTTGTTTGTGTTTGGATGGAAGGAAAATGCTTTCAAGCAGAGAGGCAATTTACGAAGTGATAAGTTTCAAACCATTGGGCATGGAGTCATGGGTTAGGATTATCAGTGCGTCTTTCTGGTCATAAGAGAAATAATGAAGCAGGATAGCTGCTCATAACACAATCTTCAGACTAAAAGGGTGAATGATATGTAAGAAATGAGAGGCACTTAAGAATCTCTCATTTAACTTAATAGAGGGAAAGGTGATCTATATCTAGGGGCAATGAAGAATCCCTGGATAACTGTCTTGGGTTAAGGAAAATGATGAAACTAAGAGGTATCAAGCAGATCTTGACCTCTTTTGGGGAAATTAGTTAATGATTTGGGGGAGATGGAGAAAGGGAGTTAGTTATGGCTGTTTTTGAGTTTTTTCATGTAGAACTGCGTGGTGATTGTGTCCTGAGTAGAGATGACACCCTGAAAACATGGAACTGATCAGCAATCAAGATTCTGCAACCTCAAAACTACCTACCCAGCCTACTTACCTAACAATTTTTCTTCTTCTGGTTTGGGTGCACTTAGACTTACAGACCCATCATTTCAATTTTTTTTTTTATACTTTCCTATCTACAAACTACCCTTTTTTCTTCCAAGGGCCCAGATTAAGTAGTTGGGCTCCTTTGATTCTCTACCTATTTAAGAATCTGCCAAGATTAAGCTGTTTGGACAGATTTTCATCCTCTATATTCTAAAACAGGAAATTGAAACCTAGGGAGACCAAGATTAAGCAGTTTGGACCTCCCTTTAGCTGAAAATTATGTAAAACTAAATAACTTCTCAAAATTTGGAAAGCAGTTTGATGAACTCTGAGTAGCCTTCTTTGCTTGGTGACTGTTTAACAAATATGGAGCATTGCAACATGCAAAGTATGACATATTTGGTCTGTAAAATGTCAATCATGAAATATGAGTAACCTGTTGCAGCAGGAGGCTAACACCATTCACACTCATCCCACTCCTTTATCCCTAGAACCCTAAAAACCCTAGCCATGTATCCTACTCCCAAACCCTAACTCCCACATCCTACTCTTTCACTACTCCTACTTCCCTGTCAAACCCTTATCCTACATTCTAAAACCCTATTTACTCCCCTCATTCCCTAAAACCTCAAAAGATCCACTCCCTCAAGCACTCATCATCGCCATACACCTCACTCATCTTATCTTTTATAATCTTTTCATACTCTTCTTATCCCCACCTCATCAGCTACTACATCATTAAAACCTATGGAGAGGGACCTCAGATATTTTCATCAGTGCCTCAGTAGGAAAGAGGATCTTCAGGACAATAGGAGGTAAAAGAGACTTAGACCTTGAACAAGAAAACAAGCAACTTACCAAGAAACAAGACCTCATAGAGCTACAAACCATAAGAGAAAACTAGCAAGCAACAAAGAGGAGGAAGGTCAAGTTGACTCCACTTAAGCAAGAGGTTGATGCTGACCAAGAATCATGGGTTGAAAGGGAAAATATGTGCTTGGAAAAGATGCTAGAGAAGGCAAACACAGAGAAAAATATGTTAAGGCACATGGCCTACCATTACTTGGCGAGAAACAAGGTGTGCAAAGCAAGAATCAGGATTTTGAAGGCCAAGTTCAAGAAAGAGTTGAGGAAGTGAAAAGAGCAAGATAGACTCCAGATCTTGGTTGAGGCTTCCTTGGCCCAACACAACACTTAAATAAGGACACTCAACCCAAATTCCAAGAAATGTGGGACACTTTTTGCAATTTTGAAAATTTTGGCCTGAAAAATAGGCTTTTCTACCTGATGCGCTGTGCCACCTAACACCCACTTTTGGTAGGGACCTCCTTTTGAGAAAAACTCAGTATTTTTGGATTTGACATGGAAAAATATGAATTCCCACAAATGGCCAAGAAATTTTGACAAGTTTTGAGCTTCCAAAAAGGTAAAAAACACCTCAAAAATGACCTTTTTGCCCCTTTTTGGACACAGAGGAAGTAGTGTGGGAGAACTTAGCTTTGGAGGGCCAAATGGAGGCAAAATTTAGAAATTCCACCTGTTCGAGAAAGTAGATAGGTAGACCTTTCCAAAAAGCCCATGTGGATCAAATTTGGTGCACGGGAAGGCCTATAAAATTAGTTGCAAAAAGGTACTATGCATGGGGAAATCAGCGCGATGCATAGGAGGAAATTTGCTCATTTTGGCCAAAAAACTCTGTTTTTCACCTAGTTTCCTCACAGTTTGACTTTTCTCTTTCTAATAGTCAAACTCATGATGCAATTTAATTTAGCTTGATGTATTTTGATTTAATTATGCTAAATTTTCACTCATAGAGGTAGATTCATCCATGAAAAGGTAGTTTGCAACTAAATGAATCACTTCCCTAGTTTTCAGAGGCAAGGTGTTCCACTGCCTACCTTTTAGCTCTTAGTTTAGAATTTTTTGGAATAGCTCCTAAAGTTATGAGTTCGAACCCTAAAGGCTATGATGAGTTGTTTATTGCCTATATCTACTTGTTCTTCAGTGATTAGCAAAGGCTGGACTTTTGGGAAATTTTGGAGCTTTATTGTATAGTCATTTCAGCAGTTTGGCAAAGGAATAGACTAGGGTTTGCAGCACTTTATGGGATTCTTGTGGCAACTTGATTTGGTATTATGTTTCCTTCTATAATTGCAAGTTTACATATGTTTTATGTATGCCATTATCTCTCTCTCTTCATCTCAACTAAATGAAACAAGGATAAAGGTAGAATTCATTCATTTGCAGTGATCTACCTAGGGTTCGTTTAGTTATTTATGTTTTCAGCTATTTGAAGAGGATCCCTGAGACTTTCATGCCCTCTCCAACTCCTCACTAGTCTAAAAGCTACCAAACCATTTGCCTACCTTGCTCCATAGAGATCTCTGCAAAACTGAGCCTCATTCCCTGGACCCAAATATGCCTTTCACATTTGAGCCAACAAAACATGATCAAATTCGATCAAAATATTTTGAGCACATACCTAGCCTAAAATTAGTCTTCACATGAGTGATCTCAAGCTTTCATTGATCATATTTTGCTGAGATTGACAAGGAGAGAGCCCTCTCCTGACCTGGTAGGGCTAGCTACCATGTTAAGCACGGTTTGATGTTACCCTAGATCCTACCTTTCTCAGCCTGAGGTAGATTTAGGCACTAACATAAACATTTATGGAAACAAGCAAAAGATCCAAACAACCATGAACAACAATTAGGATATGAAGTAAATTCAGAAGAATTGTTGATTTATAGGAAGAGGTTATATGTCCCTAATCAAAAACATCTTAAAAGTTTAATTTTAGATGAATTTCATAAGATTCCTTGTGCAAGCCAACTCGAATACGAGAAAATGATTTTTGCCCTAAGAAAGGAATTTTTCTGGCCTGGTATGAAGAAGGAAGTAGAAAAATATTTAGCCAGATATCTGGAATGCGAGCAAATAAAAGTTGAGCACCAACACCCAGTAGGTTCACTCCACCACTTACCTATTCTTGAATGGAAATGGGAAACCATGTACAACGATTTCATTACCAGATTGCCTAAATCAAAAAGGAAAAATGATTCCATCATGGGGGTGGTAGACAAACTGAGCAAATCTACTCATTTCGTACCAGTCTAGTCAACTTATAAAGCGATGCAAGTTGCTAAAATTTTTATGCAATGCATTTTCAAGCTGCAGGGAATACCCAAAATAATCATTTTAGACTGTGATGTGAAATTTACATTGACTTTATGGAAGGCCCTTTCTAAAGGATTGGGCACACTTCTACACTTCAGCACTGCCTACCATCCTAAAAGGGATGGTCATATGGAACGAGTAAACCAAGTGGTTGAAGACATGTTGCGAACTTATGTTATGCGATAGCCATCGAAATGGGAGGACTACCTACACTCGGTAGAATTTTCCTATAACAATGGATACCATACACCTCTACAAATGATTCCTTTTCAAGTGTTATATAGATGTAAGTGCAGAACACCCTTGAGTTGGAGTGGTCCAAAGGAAATATTGATGTTAGGGCCGGATATGTTGGTGGAAATTGAAGAGATGATGAAAAGGGTATGAACCAACTTAAAAGCCACTGAGGATCGAAAAAAGAACTTTGTTGACCGAAAAAGGAAATTTCATGAATTTCAAGTAGGGGACCATGTTTACATTCAAGTAAAAGCTAAGACAAGCACACTGCAATGGACTGTATGTGCTAAGCTAGCACCCCAATTTTGCGGGCCATTTCAAATCTTAGCTTGAATTCAGCCAATGGCTTACTAGATTGCCTTGCCAAGCCACATTCATGTGCACAATGTCTTTCACATTTCTCTACATAGGAAATATATTTATGATCCTAAACACGTAATAAATTGGCAAAACATTTAGGTAAAATATTCAAGAAGTTTCTCTTTTAATGCAGATTTATTAAAGAAGCAGGTTGATGACTTAAGTCGTTTTGTTGCTATGTAGGTCGAACCGGAAGGCGATTTCTTGGTCGAGACTCTGGTTGTACTAGATCGGAGAGAAGTAGCGTTGCAGAAACAAGTTATCACCTAGGTTAAAGTGCATTGGCAACACTATGGGTCGGAAGAGGCCACCAAGGAAGATGAGCAGGTTATGAAGGAAACCATTCCAAATTTTCTTTTAGACAAAAACATTGGGACAATCTTACATCTTAGGGGAGGGAAGATGTGATATACCCAGACCATGTAAATATTTTAATTACTACAGTTTGAATAAACTATTTATTTTCTTAATTAAAAAAATACTATTTTGGAAATAGTTTCTTTTTCTTGGAAATGAGACAACAATTATTAGTAAATATTGTTTTACTTAATAATTAGTTAGAGGGACAATTACCTGCTCCTAAATAATTTCTTGAAGATTTATTCAAGAATATCAAGAGGAAGTATCTGAGATCTAGGAAAAAAATGAAAAATAGAAAGGTAAATGTTGTGTTGAAATGTCAAGCAGTTTTATGAGGCCATGTCTGATTTGGACGAGAGAGCATTGTGACTATAAGTTCTCAAGAAAAACAAATTTCCTATATTAAGGAATAGCTCAGGGTGAGACTATTGAAGTAGTCTCAAGGTTGGGAGGGAAAGATACAAATAATAAGGTCTATTGGCAGACTGAAAACATGAACAATTCAATCTATACAATGGTCCATATAAGTGGAAGTACTAGTTACTTATTAGTTAGATTTTATCCTATTTATGGTGTAAATACAATGATCATTCCCAGTGATTAGGAATGAGTTAGGTTTCTTAATTATGGTGAACTGTTAGGATAATAGGTGAATAGATAAATTCATGCAAAAGGCAGAATATATAATGATTTGTTAATAGCCAAACTTACAATATTGATAGAAACTGAATGAGATATGCACTAAGACAAACATAGTTATGAAGCTGAAACATAATTATGTTAACCAGAAAACAAAATCTTCATCTGTCATAAATTCTCAATAGAATTTACCAATATGCTAAGGTTAGAATACTAAACCCCTCTGTTAAGAGAACGATAAGGAGATTTTCAATATAAAGAAATCTGTTATAATAGGTATTGCTAAAAGGATATACAACTAAACAAGAATTACAAAAACTCAGAGGAAGAGTATAACATCTGAGTCCATGGATATATCCAAAACCGTAACTCATAATAAGAGACTCCTGGAGAGAGAATTATTGTCTTAATTTAAGGAATTTAGGAATCAGTTAAATAAGTTAAGGAGGTAATACAATAAGAACTCCTAGCAGAGAGTGAAACTGAAGGTCTCGATTAAATTCCATGAGTGAAAACAACATATATAAATACGAAATAATAAACCCTCTATTATTTTAAAAGCATTAAGTTACATTGCAATAATAAAATCTTAGGACTTCTCCTTTCAATCTTCAAACCCTGCTACTGAAGGAAATAAGGCTTTCATAGTATTTTGAACAATTAAAATATAAAGAAGAAATATAACATCATTCGACCATGGAATGCAAGTACGAAGCTAGCGAATACACGTAAAAATATTGCAGTGATAAACCACAAAACCAGATTGTGATGATGAATATTGCATCCCAATACTATAAATAGAAATATAATTTATTTAACATTCCTTAGAACCATAATGTAGCCATTCTAGCCAGTGTTCGAGGTTCTCCGCCCTCAGCAATAAGTATAAATATACATATGTAAAAACCTCGGTCAACATGCCAGTATAACCTTGGAGAATGTACAAGGAGAAAAGTATACATATAAGCATTAACTAATTCAAGGTTACAAGCTACAACAAGACTTAAGAAAGTTTTTCATACTACAATTGTGGCAGAATAACTATCAAGCTCCCTATGGAGTTGAAGCCTTAACCAAATGAACCGAGCTAGAAACCTTGCCTAGTGTAAATACCCAGAACGTATATCAACTAGTTTTCAATTGCCCTTGGAGCTAAACAATAGTCTTGAATAGATCCTTACACAATGTTTTGTCTCTACAAAACCCTCAACCCCAACTGGGTGGGAAAGTGCAAATTAATAGCTTTACTAGAAACCTATAACGACAGGGAAAAAGGCCATAACAATCAACCTTATGCTAAATTTACTTGGTTAATTCAAATGGAGGAACCATTTATTGACAAATCCGTGCCATGAATACTAGAAGACCCCAATGACTATCCAGTGAAATCCGAATTTTCAGATAACCATAGCATCGACCACCTTATAGCATGAAGACTTAAAGAATTATAATCATCCAAAAAAGTATACCCAAACCAGAGAAAAATCTCCCTAGGAGATGTTGGAGACCATAAACAAAAGAGGAAAAATGAAATGGCAAGCATACCAGCTTGAAGGTTAGAAACCCCTAGGTTCTTGCCCTCTGTCCGATTCAATGGATGAACTGAGGCTGTCTATCTGGAGTGGATCTCGAAGATACAACAAACGAGGTACTATAGTAATGTCTCCAATGAAGTACCACGTCGACCTAGGTCAAACAATAGTTGGAAATATTAATGCAGAACAAAGAGCCAAGAGGTAAGAATTAAATGCAGGACAAAATCCTGACCTCCATCACTAGCATAGTTAATACAAATTACATAGGTTCATTAATCTAAACACAAAAAGAAAAAAAGGAGTATTGTAAGTTGAGCCACCACAAGAGTGAGACAAGTGGCCTCGTCTACACTTTTAATTTCGTATGCATGGTCTTTTGACTAAGGTTTGAGAAGGAATATCATTATTTGAATATTTGTTCATTATCATAATACAGGTCAATGTACATTAAATTGTGTGTAACAAATTTCATTGGCATGACAATATTCATAAGTTAAATAGAAGTTTTATGGTTGCCATAGGAGATAAGAATAATTTTTTTTTGTATATATGTAAATTAAGTAGAGGATGTATGATAAGTTTTTTCATTATGTTCTTTAAATAGAATACTTTTTAAAACAAAAAACATGTTACAACATTTTTTTTTGAGTAAAGTTAAAAATAAACATTTTATTATTGGTATTAAATTAGTATATATGTATATTAAATCTG
>APFE030324656.1:27316-44815 GCA_000404065.3 Pinus taeda | reverse complement strand
TATATATTCTTATTTTTTACCTTTGAAAAAGAAATATTTTTTTGTTTGGATACTTCCATGATTAGGGTCATAAGAGTTTAAATTGTGAAAATCAGGCTTCATTTTTACTCAAATTTTCTACTTTTTCTACTGCCAAACATGCCTTGTCATCAGGATATCAAAGTCAAGGGAAAGAAGCAAGAGATAATTGAATAAATAAAGAAACTAAGAAAAACAATAAAATAAAAGGAAGAATTACAATAAAAGAAATAACATGTAGCCATACAAAAAGAGGAAAAATGAAAAAAATTAAAGAGTTGAAAGAAGGATAAAGTAGAATGACAAAATTAAATAAAGAACAAGAGTAAGGAAGAGAATAAAGAGAAGGAAATTAGTAATCACAAAACAATACTAAGGATAATAAAACTAAATCATAACAAAACTAAATAAAGAACAAAATTAAAGAAGAATAGAATAAAGAAAAGAATATTGATAATCACAAAACTAAATAAAGAACAAAATTAAAGAAGAATAGAATAAAGAAAAGAATATTGATAATCACAAAACAAAATAGAAAAATTAATAAGGAAATTAAAATGAAAAATAATACTAAGAATAATAAAATAAAATCATAAAAGTAAAAGAAAACAAAATTTATTTATTTATTTATTTCATTTTGTTCCTTCTTCTAGCGTACTTTATGCTTCTTTCCATTCTTTATTTTTAAGTCTTTTTCCTTTCCCTTTTATGATTTTATTTTATTATTTTTAGTATTAATTTTCATTTTAGTTTCTTTATTATTTTTTCTAAATGGTTCTTTCAATTATTTATTCTTAGGTTTTTCCATTTTCTTTCTATGTGATGCCCCAAGGAAATGTAAACATTTAATTTTACTGCGATAAGAGACAAATTGAACATGACAATATTAATCGTTTGAAATTTAATAATTCTTTTATTTTTCTTTTAAGTAAGAAATGCTTTCTTGATGTGCTAGCAACTTCTTGAGGAGGAATTTGGGTAAAAGCAGTTGCTGTACTTGCAACCCTAACTACCTCCCCCCAACTGGAAGGGCTTCGAGGGGAAAAAGGGAGAGGTAGAGGAAAATCTGCGTTGTAGTGATAGGAAGAGGAAGAAGAGGAGGCTAAGTCTGGTGATGACCAGATAGCCAAGCACTTTGTGTGAGCGTTTTTGCTGCGGATTGTGATCCTGCAAGATAGCTAGGGGGGAGATTTGGTCTCGAAAGACAATCTCGCGGTCGGGTGGAATGACTAGCTGCACCTAGAGGTGATCTCTTTCTGTGAAGATACTTAATTAAAGCAACCAAGTATGAAATATTCTATTAAATTGTGATTTGCTCACTGTGAATTATTGATACTATGTTTGTGGATGTGGTGATGGTGCCGGTAGAATATTCTTCTAGTAGAGCACCATAAGATATTATATTGTTGTAGGAACCTAGGTGTGTATTTATTGTTAGGAAAATCAATAATTCCTATGTTCAGGGAACAATCTAACTGTGGTTAGACTACTGTACAGTTGAATATTTTATTTATTCTGATGTACGTGAACATCCTTTATGTGAATTTGATTCTTTTTATGAGAGAAAGAACTCAGCTCTGGCCATTTCGAAATTAATAGGAATTGAAAACAAGTTAATGTTGCCGAGCTACCATATTCAGGGAACAATGTGAAATCATATACATTATATTCAAACTTTCTTTCAAAAATAATTTATAAAAAAAAAAAACTTGAAGCTATGCATAGTAGCATATCATATAAAATAATAGAATATTTATACATAATGTTGTGCCATTCCATAGAAGGACAATCTAAACATAGCATAGTTTTAAAAAGAGAACTTAAAAAATAGTAGCATATATGAAGGTGACAACATAAAACATCTTATACAAAGATTGTACCATTCGTTTCAAATGAAGACTATTCTAGCGCGCTAGAAAAGCGGTAAAGGTTGGTAATATCACCATCATAGTATGTATGCAGGAAAACAAGAATTACGATTCATGTAGAAAATAGAGTACACAGAGAAAAAACCCAAACTGTGTGGGGAGAAATAGTAAGCCGAGAACCAAACCATACAACCCTTACTGCCGAAGAGGCACATGCAAATGGCAATAATTCATTACTGCCGAAAAACTTTATATCAAGAACTCCTAAACTAAAAGGAGTAACTGTGGGTGTGAGTAGGGTTGTGTGTACAAGATTTACAACCTTGGTCTCATCTGGGTCACCTAGAATGAGAACCCTGAGGGGACCACAGGAATGACCGAGATCGAATGCTTAGGATAGACCCTTTTTCGCCAATATAGAAACCCTCGAGGTGGAAAACTCTAAGTAAATTCTAGAGAACGGATAGTGGGTATATCTTCGCAGTAAGGCTGGGGAACAAAAACCTAACTAGAATAATCCCTAGCCCGTGGTAAGGTTTCGGATCAATAGGGATAAAAAAAAACAAACCCTGTATAATTGTCACAATAAAGAAAAGTTTTGTGCAAGATTAATGAGGAATTTTTAATGTAATAGGAAAGCTCTTCAATGACCCGAAAAGGGCCCAATTCTACATCTATTAATAACCATAACTCTCTGCACATATACATTTTAATCCCAAGAATAAACAGTGGAGTAAAATTAGGAGAACTGTAAATTCCAACTAAAACCATGTATGTAAAATTCATAACTATCAATGTACTGAGATTTAGCCAAGAGAGCAATGGCTCCAACACACAAACAACGAATCCTCAACTGTGAAGTTATACACAGGCAAACAACCAATATATGTCCATTTACACATAAAATAAAAAATGGGTTTGTTCTGTCTAGGAATGGCGACACCTCAAGGGGTGAAAAGTCACAAACCCCATAATATACAGAGAATTTCAAGGGCGATTCTCGGCATCAGAATGACCACCCTCCAAACCCTCTCATTGTTTAATGCCTATACAAAATGAACAATAACCTAAGACATGGTCGGCAAGATCTAGAGTCTTATCATTAAATAGAATTGAAGAAAATACAGCCAGAAATGCTACTGCCATGGTGGATCTTTCCCGGGAGAAAGGTGCAACTAAGATTGTAGGCACTCCCCTCTTCCCAAATCAACCAAGGTAAGTATCCATCTACCCCTGCCAGACATAGGAAAACGCCAGAGAGAAATCCGATTAAAAATTGCAGTAAAAGACTCCACGGTCATCAAAATTGTTTGAAACGATAAGAACATAAGCAAGTTCACCTGTAGGATCTTTGTCGGTCAATACTGGGAAGAGGCAAAACACCAGGAGAAACTATATTTTGCACACCAACAACATCGAGCTACCAAGGGAATAGACGGTCTGGAGCAAGTTTGCTGGAGGTTTTTCCTCCAAATGATTTACTGCCCATAGCAAACCACAGATGAGGAAACCCCGAGGAGACTGCCGTCATTTGATTCATGGAGGCAAAGGTGCACCGTTGATTTTGGTGGGATCCCCGAACTAATAAATGAGATAGGACAGCCATGCTCAGGCCATGTCCCAATGGAACTAATAAGTCAATAAATAAAAACTACAGAAGTATTGTAGATCATGTGAAGGCAGCAGGGTAACAAATACGGGTAAGCATATGGGCGCTGCGTGGACCTCCAGGTGGGAATATAAAAAAATAGAATTAAAACAATTATCTATTCACTGATATGTTCCTTGAAGTTTGCAGCTACGTAACACCATAACTGGTGGATAGGTTATGTCGCGATAAAAAAAAAAAAAAAAAAAAAAGTGTTTGGAGATGTCACAATTGGTATAAGAGCCCAATTACAGAACTGAGGCCTCTAGGAATTGCAATCAAAATTGAAAATTAAATTTGGAATTAAAACTGGAATTGACAGTGACAATGGAATTAAAATAGAGCTTTAGAATTGAAAATTGAAAGCTGAAAATGAAAGTAGCATATACCATTATTTGTCCCCATTTGAGCGAGAGAAATAGTAAAGTGTTGATTTGTATTTTTCTTTTATCTTAAAGACAGGAAACTGGAAGACTGACAGTATGAGAAAAGGGGACAGTGCATCACGCAGATATGAGATAGGTTAGGGACCTATACCTGGTCCTGAGGGTAATCCTGAGCTATGGGTGCAGCTCAGAGAGGAAGCCCGCAATACAAACCAGGCTATTTTGGAGACGGTGCAGGAACTGAAAAATGAAACGGCCTGGTTACGTGAAGATAATGTATGATTGACGATGGAACAAGAAAGAATTCTAAAAATCTTGTCTCACAGATAGAATCAGCCGCCAGCTAATCCCAGTGCAGAACAGTAGAGAATGTCGAAGGAGCAGGATCATCGCATGGAACGTGAAGGATTGGAAGAAAGGGAGGAACAATCAGATAATGCATCTGAAGAACAGACCTCAAAAAGACAACGAATAGAGTTGCAAGGGGAATTCCGAAAGATTAAACCGCCACAGTTCGACAGAGAACAGGAGGAAGCAGTTGAAGCATGGTTGATAAATATGAACAAATACTTCCAGCTATATGAATATGATCATAACCTAAAGGCACAATTGGCCATCTTTCAATTACAGGGAAAAGCGACCCTGTGGTGGGAAGAAGTCAAGATCGTAAAGGGGGTAAGCAAATAGACCATAACTTGGGAGAAATTTCAAAGGTACTTCAAAGATGGATACCCGACCGAACATTTTTACGACGAAAAGGCAAGGGAATTCCATGATTTGTGGTTGGGGCAGCAAACCATGGACGAGTTTATCACCCGTTTCACTTCCTTGCTTCCTTATGTGCCTTATATTAGGGAAGAAAAAGCTAAGGTGCAAATATTTGTTAGCAGTTTACCCTTGTATATGCAAGAAATGATTGATTTTGACAATCCAAAGACCATGGATGAAGTTATTCGTAAATCCAGGATTTGTTACCAGTAGAGTAAACAGAAAGGAAAAGTTTCAGGCTAAAGATGGATTGAGAAAAGAGGTAATAAATCAGCTGGAAACATTAAAGGAAATCACAGTTGTGGAAGCAAGGGTATTGGCAAGGGGAAAAATAGCAGAACTGTGTAGAAAAACTCATACAAATCCAAGCCAACCAGTGACTCCAGAGTCGACGAACATCCTGCAAGATTGGATAGTGAAGGGGCAGCAAGACCCCCAGTACAGTGTTGGGGTTGTGGAGGTCCTCACTACATCAAAAATTGTGTGTAGTGAAAGGGAACTGAGCAGTTATCACAAATTCATGAAGCATCGACAGTTGGTGATGTAGGACGTAGCATACCAAGGATTAATGCAGCCCTAAACGATCATCACATAGAGTACTAGCTGACCATGGTGGAATTTGAAGGTAAAATTTCCGACCTTACCGTAGTTGTTTTAATTGACCTTAGGGCCACATTAAGTTATATTATTCCAAAGATTTTATAACATTGTAAACTGCAAACTATTAAATTCAAGAACCCGTGGCTAGTATAGCTAGCTACGGCGGCCATGAGGCGAGTGTTGGCAAAAGTCAATAGCTTCCCTTTAACAATAGTAGGTCAACCAATAATGGATAATTTAAATGTGCTTCCCCTTGGTTCATATGATGTTCTAATTGGTATGGCCTGGTTGGAAAAGCACTGGTCATTAGTTGAATGCAAAACGAAGGTTATTTATTATCGGGATGAACAGGGAACTAGGAAAGAGATGCAAGGAATCAAACGACTAGTGCAAGTTCGGCCAATAACTGCATTCCAGTTAGCAAAATGCATTAGGAAGGGGTGCCAGATTTATGCCATCCAAGTGGGCTATGCTGACTCAAAGGATAAAATAGCCACGTTGGATAACATCCCTGTGATACAAGAGTTTGTAGATGTGTTTCCAGAAGAGATTCCCAGACTACCGCCTAAAAGGGATATAGACTTTACCATCGAATGGATACCAGGGGCAGCACTGGTATCTCGAGCACCCTATAGGATGAGTGTACTTGAGTTAAAAGAGTTAAAAATGCAGCTACAAGAACTATTAGACAAAAATTATATCCGCCCCATTGTGTCCCCATGGGGAGCTCCAGTGTTATTCGTTAAGAAAAGGGATGGGACCCTCTGCATGTGTATAGATTACCGACAACTGAACAAACTGACAGTAAAAAACAAGTATCCTTTACCTCGGATCGATGAACTTTTTGATTAATTAAAGGGTGCAACAATATTCTCCAAGATCGATTTGTGATCAGGTTACCACTAGATCATAATTAAGGAGGAATACATAGCTAAAACAACCTTTAGAACAAGGTATGGGCATTACAAGTTTGTGGTTCTACCCTTTGGGTTAACCAACGCCCCTGCAACTTTCATGTGCTTAACGAACAGTGTATTTCATCGATATTTGGAGAGATTTGTGCTGATATTTATCGATGATATACTGATATACTCCCGTACCATGGAAGAACACAAGGAGCACATTAGGTTGGTGCTACAAACCCTCTGAGAACACCAGTTATATGCTAAATTTAGCAAATGTGATTTCTTCAAAGAAGAAATACAGTATTTAGGCCATATAATCAAAAAGGAAGGGATTGCAGTGGACCTTGAAAAGTTAAGGACCATAATGGAATGGCTCGTAACAAAGGATGTAGCGGACATCAGATCCTTTATGGGGTTAGTCGGATATTACAAACACTTTGTAGAAGGCTTCTTAAGAGTAGCATATCCTATCACTTCCCTTCAGAAAAAGGGAAGAGCATTCAAATGGACCCCAGAATGTCAAAGAAGTTTTGAGCACCTTAAACATCTGCTCACCATCGTGCCCATTTTGAGCATAGTCGGTCCTAATAAGGACTATGTGGTGTGCACCGATGTAAGCAAGGAGGGTGTGGGAGGTGTGTTGATGTAAGAAGGTAAAGTGATAGCTTATGAGTCAAGGAAATTAAAAGAGCATGAGAAGAAATATTCTGCCTATGATCTAGAGCTCGCAGCTATCATACATGCCTTGAAGATGTGGCAACACTATCTCATGGGGAGGAAATTTTTATTATTGACAGACCACCACATTGTGACCAATTATTTTAGCTAGCCCACTTTAAATGTGAGACAGGCACACTGGGTAGATTTCCTAAGTGGTTTTGACTTTGATATCAAACATCTGAAGGGAAAAGAAAATCGGGTGGCGAATGCCTTAAGTCTGAAAGTACAATGTTTGTACAAAATTTCCTTCAGCAAATGGAAAAGCCCCTTCAAAGAAATGATAAAAAAGGATGCAGAAAAAGATGCTGAATACTGGCAGATAAAACAACAAGTACAGTAGTCTACCAGTGAGAAAAATCAGCAAGGATATGAAATAGATGATGCTGGAATGCTGTATTATAAAAGGAGGCTACATCTGCCTAGTGAAAAAAGCCTTAAAAATCTAATTTTGGACGAATTTAACGTCAGTCACTATGTTGGACACCCAGGATATCAAAAAATGGTCACTGCGATTCGAAAAGAGTACCACTAGCCAGGTATGAAGAACAATGTAGCCAAGTATTTAACACGATGCTTGGAGTGCCAACAAATTAAGGTAGAGCACCAGCATCCAGCGGGGTTATTGCAACCACTACCTATTCTGGAATGGAAGTGAGAAATCATTTGCATGGATTTTATAACAGGGCTACCTAAGACAAAGAAGAATAATGATTCTATTATGGTGGTGGTAGACAAGTTGAGTAAAGCAACACATTTTATACCAGTGCAATCCACCTACAGAGCTGTACAAATTGCCCATATCTTCATGCAGAATGCGTTTAAATTGCACGGACTTCACGTCAGCCTTTTGGAAGACATTATTTATAGAATTGGGGACACAACTGAACTTTAGTATAGCATACCACCCCTAGACCGATGGACAAACAGAGCGGGTGAACTAGGTGGTAGAAGACATGTTAAGAGATTATGTAATGTAACAAATGACACAATGGGAGGAGTATTTACACTTGGTTGAATTTGCATACAACAACAGGTACCATACCTCGTTACAAATGAGCCCCTTTGAGGTCTTGTATGGGTGGAAATTCTGCACACCCTCAAGTTGGGGTGGACCTGAGGACAAATTAAGGTTAGGATCAGAAATGCTTAAGGAAATGGAGGATATGATAAAAAGGGTACGATCTAATTTAAAAGCTGCTCAAGATAGACAAAAGAGTTGTGTTGATCGGAAAAGGAGGTTCAAGGAATATCAAATTGGCGATCATGTTTATGTAACGATCCAAGCTAGGAAAATTTCATTGCAGTGGAGTGGGTTTGCCAAGTTGGCACCCCGATATTGTGGACCATTCCAGGTCTTGGCAAGAATCGAGCCAGTGGCTTACGAGCTTGTCCTGCCAAGTCACATCCGGGTCCATAATGTCTTCCATGTTTCTATGTTAAAAAAATATGTTTATGACCCTAAACATGTGATCCGATGGCAGGACATACATGTAAGGGTTATTTCGAGTAGACCAATCTAAATATTTTCTTTAAAAGCAACTGGTTTAGAATATTGCATGTGTAGGACAAACCGAAAGGAGAAGACTTAGTCAAGCCACTCAGCATTCTCGACCAGAGAGAAGTACAATTGCGGAGACAAGTTATTACCCAAGTTAAAGTGCAGTGACAGCACTTTGGGCCTAATGAGGCCACCTCGGAGGATGAAGAGCTTATGAAACAAGCTTACTTGAGGCTGTTAATGGTCAAAAGACATTGGGAAGATGTCCAATATGAGGAGGGGGAGATGTGATCCCCCAAGGAAATGTAAACATTTAATTTTATTGCAATAAGAGACAAACTGAATATAACAATATTAATCGTTTGAAATTTAATAATTCTTTTATTTTTCTTTTAAGTAAGAAATGCTTTCTTGATGTGTTGGTAACTTCTTGAGGAGGAAGTTGGGCAAAAGTAGTTGTTGTACTTGCAACCCTAACTACCTCCCTCTAACTGGAAGGGATTCCATGGGAAAAAGGGAGAGGTAGAGGAAAATCTGCGCTGTAGTGATAAGCAGAGGAAGAAGATAAGGCTAAGTCTTGTGAGGACCAAATAGCCAAGCACTTTATGCAAGCATTCTTGCTGCAGATTGTGATCCTAGAAGATAGCTAGGGGGGAGATTTGGTCTCGAAAGACAATCTCGCGGTCGGGTGGAATGACTAGCTGCACCTGGAGGTGATATCTTTTTGTGAAGATACTTAATTAAAGCAACCGGGTATGAAATATTATGTTAAATTGTGATTTTCTAACTATGAATTATTGATACTATGTTTGCGGATGTGATGATGGTGCCGGTAGAATATTCTTCTAGTAGAGCACCATAAGATATTATACTGTCGTAGGAACCGAGGTGTGTATTTATTGCTAGGAAAATCAATAATTCCCATGTTTAGGGAACAATCTAATTGTGGTTATACTACTGTACAGTTGAACCTTTTATTTATTGTGGTGTGCCTGAACATCCTTTATATGAATTTGATTCTTTTTTTGAGAGAAAGAACTCGGCTCTAGCCATTTCAAAATTAATAGGAACTGAAAACAGGTTAATGTTGCCGAGCTACCATATTCAGGGAACAATGTGAAATCATATACATTTTTTTCAAACTTTCTTTCAAAACTAGTTTATCAAAAAAAACCCGAAGCTATGCATTGTAACATATCATATAAAAGAATAGAAGATTTATACATAATGTTGTACCATTCCATAGAAGGACAATCTGAACATAGTAGAGTTCTAAAAAGAGAACTTAAAAAACAGTAGCATATATGAAGGTGACAACAGAAAACATATTATACAAAGACTGTACCATTCATTTCAAATGAAGACTATTCTAGCACGTTGGAAAAGCGGTAAAGGTTGGTAATATCACCATCATAGTATGTATGCACGAAAACAAGAATTACGATTCATGTCGAAAATAGAGTACATAGAAAAACAACCCAAACTTTGTGGGGAGAAATAGTAAGCCGAGAACCAAACCATACAACCCTTGCTGCTGGAGAGGCACCGGCAAATGGGAATAATTCATTACTGCCGAAAAAATTTATATCAAGAACTGCTAAACTGAAAGGAGTAACTACGGGTGTGAGTAGGGTTGTGTGTACAAGATTTACAACCTTGGTCTCATCCAGGTCACCAGGAATAAGAACCCTGAGGGGACCACAGGAATGACCGAGATCTAATGCTTAAGATAGACCTTTTTTCACCAATCTATAGACCCTCGAGGTGGAAACCTCTAAGTGAATTCTGGAGAATGGATAGTGGGTATATCTTCACAGTAAGAGTTGCGAACAAAGGCCTAACCAGAATAATCCCCAACCCGTGGTAAGGTTTCGGGTTAAAAGGCATAAAAAAAAACCATGTACAATTGTCATAGCGAAGAAAAGTTTTGTTCAAGATTAATGAGGAATTTTTAATGTAATAGGAAAGCTCTTCAATGACCCAAAAAGGGCCCAAGTCTACATCTATCAATAACCATAACTCTCTGCACATATACATTTTGATCTCGAGAATAAACAATGGAGTAATATTAGGAGAACTGTAAATTCAAACTAAAACCATGTATGTAAAATTCATGATTGTCAATGTACCGAGATTTAGCCAAGAAAGCAATGGCTCCGGCACACAGACAACGAATCCTCAACCATTAAGTTATAGATAGGCAAACAACCGATATATGTCCATTTACACATAAAATAAAAAACGGGTTTGTTCTGTCTAGGAACGACAACACCTCCAAGGGTGAAAAGTCACAAAACCCATAATATACAGAGAATTTCAAGTGCGACTCTCGGCATTAGAACGACCACCCTCCAAACCCTCTAATTGTTTAACGCCTATACAAAATGAACATTAACTTAAGACATGGTCGGAAAAAGCCTGAGTCTTATCATTAAATAGAATTGAAGAAAATACAGCGAGAAACTCTCCTGCTATGGTGGATCTTACGCAGGAGAAAGGCCCAGCTGAGGTTGTAGGTGCTCCCCTCTTCTCAAATCAACCAAGGTAAGTATCCATCTACCCCTGCGAGACATAGGAAAACGCCAGAGGGAAATCCGATTAAAAATTGCAGTAAAAGACTCTATGGTCATCAAAATTGTTTGAAACGATAAGAGCAGAAGCAAATTCACCTATAGGATCTTTGCCTGTCAATACTGGGAAGAGGCGAAACACCACGAGCAACGAGATTTTGCACACCAACAACATCGAATTGTCGAGGAAATAGTCGGTCTCGAGCAGGTTTGCCGAAGGTTTTTACTCGAAATGATTTATCGCCCATAGGAAACCACAAATGAGGCAACCCTGAGGAGACTGCCACCATTTGATTCATGGAGGAAAAGGTGCACCGTTGATCTGGGCGGGATCCCCAAACCAGTAAATGAGATAGGAGAGCCATGCTGAGGCCACGTACCAACGGAACTAATAAGTGAATAAATAAAAACCACAGAAGTATTGTAGATCATGTGAAGGCAGTAGGGTAACAAATACGAGTAAGCCTATGGGCGCTGCGTGGACCTCCACCTGGGAAAAAAAAATATCATTAAAACGATTATCTATTCACTCATATGTTCCTTGAAGTTTGGAGCTACATAACACCATAAGTGGTGGATAGGTTATGTAGTGGTAAAAAAAAAAAAAAGAAAAAAGAAAAAATTGTTAGGAGACTTTACATTCTATGATATGATTTTATTATTTTTAGTATTAATTTTCATTTTAGCTTCTTTATAATTTTTTTATTTTATTTTATTGTGTTATTATCAATATTCTTCTTTTTATTTTATTTTCTCAATTTTTTTATTTAATTTTTCCGTCCTTGTTAGACCTTTATGCTTCTTTACAATTATTATTTTTGGCTTTTCCTTTTTGTGTGAATAACATGCAATTCTTTTTATTGTATTTTTTCCTTTATTATATTATTTGGCTTATTTAATTATTTATTATTATTTATATTTCTTTTTTCTTTCTCCTTGTGTAATTTGGAAATTAGAAAAATTGAATAAAATAATAAAAAAAAATTGAATGCATATGTCCATTTCATCTAAATTCTTCAAAAAAAAAGAAATGAATTCTCATGAGCTCCATAGTGAAAAGGGTTGTTCGGTAGTTCCTAAAACACCATCTAATGAACTCTCATGAGCTCCATAGTGGAACTTGTGGTTGGGAAGTTCCTAATAGTGAAAAGGGTTGTTGGGAAGTTCCTAAAACACCATGGAATGAACTCTCATGAGCTCCATAGTGAAACTTGTGGTTGGGAAGTTCCTAAAACATCACCGATAAAAAAGATGTGCCATCTTTGTTAGAATATCAATATCAAGGATGAAAATCAATTCCTCTTAGACTGCCGAGCGTACAACCACATTAGAACCCATTTTCATAATCATAATCTTTGTTGCAATGCTCAAGTTGCTAGATTTTTACGGTGCATTGCTGGATTTTTACGGTGTGAAAATTATAGTGACCTTGGGAGGCTTCTCTCAAAACTTTTTGAGCAAAAAAATAAAATGTTAAATCAAACTAAATAATTTATTTCTTTAGGTCCCATAAACCAAAATTAATTCTCAATAAACTTTAACTATCATCATCATATACTTGAAAATTTAATGTAAAAATAAATTTATGTTGATGTATGAATATAAATATAAATTTAATAGTTTTCCATTCCATTAAATTTTTCATTAATTTATCAAAAACATTGATGAAAGAATGGACTCGAGGAACGTACCTCGTTTCTAACGCAATAAATTATAAAATAAGGGGACCAATTTTTTATTCTATTTAATAGTAGATAAATGTAAATCTGTATCCACGTTGCGGAGGACCCAGCTTATCAATGTATCAATGTATTAATAAGTACCAAGAAAATATCCATGTTCCACGTGTTAGTTCTAAACATACCAGATTACTTTGGATACTGAACATAAAATGGTTTAATTTATTTTTGTTATTTTATACCTTTTTCTCCCAGGTTAACTGTCTTTATTTTTTTTTATAAATAAGAATTGCAAGTTTCAACGGGAGTATTAACATCGTTGCAAAAGTATTTAAATTTTTTAAAATATTAAATTTATTATATATTAAAATTATATATATATATATAATATATATATATATATATATATATAAAAACAAAAAAACAAAATATAAAACAGTTTAACAGTTAAAGTTAAGTCATTTAAAATGAGAGATCCAAAGGTTTTATCAGATTATTTACATAATAACAAGGAAATATCAAATATGCCAGAGCATTAGACAATGGCTGCTTCTCAACCAATTGTTCTAATTTTGTTATGTACATCATATTAGGAAGAGAAGAAATAAAAAAAAATGCTATGAACAATAATTGATTTAAAAAATGTATTTTTGTATATTGGTGGAAATTTATATTTTTATTATAATATAAATTATTTTAAAAAATTATAAAATAGTTAGTTTAATTGTTATAATTTTTGCAGTTTTTAAAATATATGAATCACAATTTATATACTCATTATAATTTAAATATTAAAAACACATTTCAAACTATATCAAATTCACCACTATATTAATACATTTCAAACCTTATAAAATTCACCACTATATTATTACAGATTTTCTATAAATTATTTTCAATTACTATTTTTTCCAGATAAGATAACGTTATCAAATGGCCTCACAAATCTATTTATGGTCCAAACAAATTCTGTAGATCTCACAAATCTATTTATCGTCCAAACAGATTGTGTAGACCTCAGAAATCTATTTACGGTCCAAACAGATTGTGTAGAGTTAGCTAAAACAATAGCCGATCCATGGATATTGATTGATCCATGGATATTGATTGTTCTATTCTGTTCGGCCTGTCACTCTTCCCATATACATACCCCTTCAGTGGATGTCAGCAAATTTAGTTTTCCTATTTCGGAGAACAGACATCACATATTCATTTTCTTTCATCGCAGTGATGGTACATCTCGAGAATTACTATTCTAATTCTTCTCTGAGAATTGCGTGCACAAATTGCTCATCAACTGATTGCCAATTTGTTTTACAAAACCAATTTGGAAATTTGTAATAGTAAGTAAAATATTTTATTTTGACTCATTGAATAACTTAAATTTATTTAGATGGGTTGGTAGCTTTTCAGGCTCTTTTGGATTTGAGTAACAACCAAGTTAATTTAATGTAATCTCTTGTTTTGATATTAATATAAATAAGGTTACTTGAGTTTAAAAACACGCCAAAAAAACTTAAATTTTTTGAAGAACCATATCGAAAGTTATTATGACTCTGTATTTGATACAAATTTAATTTGTACCTACTAAATTTAATATTTTTATTTATGAAAAATAAAATAAGATAGAGACAATAAAAATGATTTGGTTGCCAGTTTATAGAATAAAAATTATTTTTCTCTTCTACACAATTGATCAATTATGAAAAATAAAATAAGATAGAGAGAATAATAATGACATAATATAGAGAATACTAGTGACTTGATTATTTCAAAACACATATAATAATAATAATGATTATTCCAAAATAGATACAATTATTGAATAGGAATAATAACAAGATGAAAGAAGTAAAACTCCAAAAAGCTACAATTATTGAATAGGAACAATAACAAGATGAAAGAAGTAAAACTCCAAAAAGCTCATCACGTACCTATGAGGTATAGAGATTATGCATTAATGTCTTTTGTTATCAATGTTGTATAACTTTCAAGCCATGATGAAGCTAAAGAATATGAAGAATGGAGAGATGCAATGAATGAAGAATATAACTCTATAATGTAGAATGACACATGGGAATTGACAAAATTGCCTAAAAGTAAAGTTCTCATTGGATGAAAATGGTTGTATAAATCCAAGTTTAATGTTTATGGAAGTATTGATAAGTATAAATCTAGATTGGTTGCAAAAGGATATTCAAAAAAAGAGTGAATTGATTATGAAGATACTTTTTTACAAGTGTAGCTAACTTGAATACAATTAAAATCATGATTGTATTAGCTATGGCATATAATTAGAAAATGCATGAGTTAGATGTCAAATTTGCATTTTTGAATGGTGAGTTAAAAGAAGCTTATTTGGTTCAGCCTCGAGGATCTGTAAAACAAGAACAAGAGAATTTGGTTTGGAGGTTAAGAAAGCTTTATTTCGTTTGAAAAAAGTACCAAGATTTGGGTATGTGAAAATTGATTCTTCCTTTTATGAGAGAGCTTTTATGAGAAGCAAAAATAATCCTAACTTGTACGTCAAGAAAGATGAAGATGGGAATGTTTCTTTGATATCTATATATGTTGATGATCTTATCATAACAAGAAATGCATCCAAGTTGATTGAATAAATTAAAATGTAGTTGTCACTTCGAGGTGAAGGACAATTGCATTAATGTTTAGGTCTTGAAGTTTGGAGGGAACTAGGAGAGACATTAATCACACAAAGAAAGTATACAAGGGAAATCCTTAAAATATTCAATATTATTGAATGTAAGGTGATATCTACTCCTTTAGAACAAAATGTCAAATTTTATAGTGATGATGGAACCAAAGACTTGAATGGAACATTGTATCCTCAAGTGGCAGGAAGTCTAAACTACCTCAACATTACCATGTTGGATATAGCATATTTTGTAAGCATACATAGTAAGTTCATGGCTAAACCTTGTGAAAGCCACTCGACAGTAGCAAAGAAAGTCCTTCAATATCTAAAAGGAACACTTAATTTTGGTATTATATACAAATGAATTTGATGTTGAGTTCGAAGGTTATTATCATTCTGATTGGGCTCGAAATCAAGATGATAGGAAATCTACTACTCGATATGTCTTCAATATAGGTTCAAGACCAATATCATGGAGAAGCAACAAACAACCAACAATTTCCATGTCATCCACTTAAGCTGACTATAAAGCATTATGCAGTGCTACGTGCAAAGCAATATTGCTTAGTAGGATACTTGAAGATGTTGGAGAAATAAACAAGCATCTACAATAATCATATGTGACAATCAAAGCACTATGAAATTGGTAAATAATCCTATATATCATGCAAGGACAAAGGACATTGACACGCAACATCATTTTGTAAGACAAAATTTGTAATAAAAAAAAATTGACTTATCATATTGTAATATAAATGAAAATGTGGCTCACATGTTCACCAAGTCTCTTGGAAAGGATAAATTTGAAATGTGTATAAGTAAGTTGTGTGTTGTAGATAATCCAAATTATGTTGTAACCGTAGCTAAGATTTAGACCAGTAGGAAGATTAACATGTAGGTCGTGATTAAGGGGAGGTGTGAGGATATTAATAACAATGACAGAGATCACTATTCATTAGTCTGTGGTAGATGGATAGTTGGCTTATGGCTTAGAAGGATACTTGAAGATGTTGGAGAAATAAATAGGCACCTACAGTAATCATATGTGACAATCAAAGCACTATGAAATTGGCAAATAATCCTATATATCATGCAAGGACAAAGCACATTGACATGCAACATCATTTTGCAAGACAAAGTTTGTAAGAAGGAAAATTGACTTATCATATTGTAATATAAATGAAAATGTGGCTCACATATTCACCAAGCCTCTTGGAAAGGATAAATTTGAAATGTGTATAAGTAAGTTGTGTGCTGTAGATAATCCAAATTATGATTATGTTGTAGCCCTAGCTGAGATTTAGACCATTAGGAAGGTTAACATGTAGGTCGTGATTAAGGGGAGGTGTCAAGATATTAATAACAACGAAGATCACTATTCATTATTCTATGGTAGATGGATAGCTCGCAAGAGTAAGTAGGAAATAAATTTCAGTGGGTGAAGTTACAATTCAATCTGCGGCTCAACTAGTGTATAAATTGCAACCTTTGGTAATGAAATTGGCAATCTTTCACTGTTGAGTGTTTTCTTTGATGAATTTCTTATAAAAGACCTTTAACTCAAAGTTTAAATATACTATCTAAATTTCCAAATTCTCTTATTAAGTTAGTGTATCTAGCTAAAATTTTAATGTTGAAATTTGATTATCCACCTGTATCCCTCAACGAGAATCCTGTAAAAGATAATATTTATAAGATTCTAGATTCATGCCCTAGGTTCTTAATTGACACTTAGGTTCTCCATTTGGATTCCAATATAAGATTTTTCACAATTTTAGAGAGGTAATTGAAAATGTTCATACTAAATTTTGTTTAATATTTCTTATTGATAATTTAGGAAGGTATATAAAAATCATGATAGGAAATTTTGTTTAATCATTATTTATTTCTTTTTCAAATAAGGATTTAGTGGTTTATATATACAAGTGGATAAAACTACTTATAAATCTTTAAAATCACATGTAAATTTGAAGAATTCCTATGAGATATACTATTGGGCTAGTATAGGGGAGATGTTATTTTTTTGTAAAATTTAACATTTCATATAAACATTTCAATATTTGTATGCACACTTTTACAATTATTTGAACATTTTTATGTAAGCTTAAAACATTTAACATTGAAATTATATACTATGTCTCTATTAATTGCAATATAATAATTGTTTATATAATCAAAACTGTTAA
>APFE030324656.1:0-20037 GCA_000404065.3 Pinus taeda | reverse complement strand
ACTAATCTCCTTGGTGTTTTCCATGTTCTTGTTTTTTCACTATAGCTAATATGGAAACTATGTAGAAATAATATGGAGTGTAATGCCCCGGAAATGATGTAAATATTTAATTTTACTGTGGTAAATGGCAGACTATTGAGACATTACTATCCATTAAAATTTAATAATATTATTTTTTTTCTAAGTAATGTTTCTTTAAAAAGTTGGAACTTCCCAAGAAAAGGGAGAGGCCATACAGTTGTGGATTTCCCGAACCCTAACCGTTTTTCCTTAACTCGAAGGGGTTTCTAGAAGAAAGGAAAGAACTGGAAAAAGGGAGACTCTACAGTGATGTAGGGATAGACAGAGAGAGAAAAGAACGGGAAAGAGATGGCTAAGTCTGGTGAGGACCACATAGCGAGGCACTAAGTGCAATTAACTTTGCTGATGGACAGTGGTCCTGCAAGAAGCAAGGGGGGAGATTCTGGTCCTATAGGACGAATCTCACGGTCGGGGAGGCAGACTAGAAGGAGATCGGAAGAGGTAATCTCAGCTTCTGAGTGCTAAGCAAATTATCAAAAAACTAGGTAAGTGGTTGAACTATGTAGAAATATGTAAAGATTGAGCAGTAAGTTGTAGTCCAAGGTAGAATTGTAATTGGTGTGTTAATTATTAAAGATTGAGCAGTAAGCTGTAGTCTAAGTTACAATTGCATTTTCTATGTTCTTTATTAAAGACTTAGTCACAGAAAATAGTATTGCTCTATCAACTATGAAGGAAAATAGTCATAAATAACATAGATATTTATCAGTAAGGTACGGTAACTGCGAGATCTTCTTTTTTCTTTTTTTATTAAAAAACACACGCATGGATAAAAGCCATGCTAGAATTAATATTTTTTCCTTTTCGGCAAATATACATTTGAAGAGGAGATTGAAACCCTTACATAAATCAAGTCGTGAGTAGCGAAGCCGAGTTAATTATTTCGGATAATAGTGAGGGCCTGTCTAAGAAGACCGACTGGGTGGCAACCCAAGCACCCTAAATCTTAGGCGTAAGGATCCTTCTTCCTGTAGGATTCAAGGTCTTTCTTTAAAAAAAAAAAAAACAAACAAAAACAAACGAGTATGAAGGATACTCAAAGTTCGTAAATTGATACTGTTATTAAAAAAAAAGAAAAAAAAAATATAAATGTCCCTCATATGACAAAGAACCCTCTAAACTTTAAAAATACATGGAAAAAAAAAATATAAATGTCCCTAGCATGACAAAGAACCCTCTAAACTTTAAAAATGCATGGGAACCCTCACAGAGACAATTCCATTTTTAGCTACAATAGTTGCTCTGTCTGTTAAAAATAAATTTCCCTTTTAAATGATTCATCGAACTACGAGTTCTTGAGTTCTACTCTAAGCTGTGGTATTATAACAAAAAAAAACAAGGAACAGTGGTGTGGATAGTACCGCTGCAACCAAAGGGGTCAAACGGGAACCTTTGTCGTGGGTCACCCACAGTGGCAGGACCAAAGCCGAGCAATACGGCCGGCTCGCAGAGGCTAGACTAGTCTCTTGGAGTCCCAGGATTACTATTTGTACACCCGATATGCAAAGGGAAACAATAACTTAGTTATTATGAGTTTAGGAACAGATTATTACTCTATGCAACCATAAAATTAGAGAGTGCCTCACAGCAATAACCACGAAACCACTATCGTATATACATTAGTACATTGGAACACATCTGTAAAAAAAGTAGAAACCCTCGATGGGGTAAACAAGTAATTGACAATTGCCTTGGCCATGGCAGGTTGCAGTCATTACAACGAGACGTAGAGCACTTCAATAACAAAGGAGAACTTTTCATTTCCAGAAACATCAATAAACATTATGCAGTATGAGATGAGAGTAGTGAACATGACAAATAAATATTGTTCCAATTTTTAGGAATTGCGTACAGGCTGTAAGGCACATATACGCAAATTCAAGAGATACCCTCGCATCTCGAAATTCCTCTATAAAAATATGACATAATACAAGTAGGAAAAATAGAGTCAATAATTGGTAGGTGTTAAGATTCGGACAAACACTCGTGGATAAGTAATGAACTTGGAAAATCCATTGTCACATAAAACATATACATATTATTACAGAGATCACATCTAAATGCCGAGACGAGCCTGTTGCGAGAGATATGACATAGTCTCGTTTGCAACCTAGCTAGCAGAAAGCCTCATAACCGGTAATAGTGAAACTAGTCTAGGGAAAATCATAGATGAAGTTGGACCCAAGATCATAGCTAGAGCCAAGCGAAAGCCTGTCATAAACAACCATAAAACATAATTATCAAATAGATATTTCAATATACACAGTGGAGTAAAACAAAAGGAAAAAAAATGCTCAGATATGCTTGCATGCATACAAAAAGGAAGAACTCTGAAACATTACGCAGGAAAATTGATAGTCTCCTACAACTAAAAAGATAGGAATCACTTACCCTTGACCGAACGTGTAAACAGTGACTAGGATGAGGCAATTGGAGTGCCTCCCATGACCGCCATACCTGAAGCCAGTAGAGAAACTGGAGCGAACCGGAGCAGCACCAAACAGCGGGTCGAAAAATGGCAGAAGAATGAGGACAGGTAACGAGTTCAAGTGATGTATACACAGGCTACATTCGTCCAAGCCATTGGATCGACAAAACAATTCCAGGACCGTCGATTCAAGAGGGATCCAGAGAATGCTGCACGAAGCGAACATCGCTACACATACCACGTACAATGGTAGTGTAGGGTTAATAAAGAGTTCATGTTATCGGCAATAGCAAACACAAATCGACGGTGAGATCCTGCATCCCGAACCTCCATGTTGATCGTTAATGGATGGCTGTAAATAATGAGGATAACTAGGGAACGGGAAAAGTTTTTTGGTCGTAGGAAAATTCTCAGTAAAATTCGCAGCATGGTGGTATAATCCTTACGGTGACCGAGTTCCAGTAAATAACGGTGTAGAGATGTGCAGATTGATCGTTTAATTTAATTGTGTAGACCGTAAGTCGTATGCATGATTCCCTTTAAAACTTATGGTACTGTGCATAGACTATTATATTGGTGGATATATATGGTCCTGTGTGCAGGTAAAGTGTTAGTGGTTATTCCAATTGTATCAACAGCAACTTGAGCAATTACAAATCTGTAGCAGCGTTGGGTAAGTTCTCCATATGTATGGTTGCGCGTAGGTTGGAGTTTCGAAGTCCCAAATCAGTGGTAAACTGCTAATAGTCCGAGCATTCCTCGGCTTCCCTCAACAGAACTATTTGATTGTTTAAAGTCTAACCGCGTGGAGAGGATCCACTGGCAGAGCGGTTCTTGGCCTTTCAACCAACAATTAATATATTTGCCTGTACGCGTGGAGAACAAAGACAATGGTGAATTTCTTGATAATTGAATGATGGTTGCCAAACTCCTTCATGAAGTTTTGAATTAGGATTATATTGATACCATTAGGTTGTGTTGAGGAAGGTGCACATGAACAATGACTAATGAGTTGATTGTTGATTTAGGCGCATGTTTTTATGTGCATGAGTGAGAGAGAAAGAATCTTGGGTTTTGTAGGTCACCTTGCATCAAGTGGTATTAGAGCGGGAATAGCTATTTTTGAAGGTTCAAGTTTTTTTTGTTAAGTTAATTGCATAATTGCATGTGATGATTTTTGGGACTCATGAATATTGATTTACAGGAATAGTGAAGAAATCTCAGCGGGAAGAAGGAGAAGTGAATGTGGCAGAACCTAAGGATTCAATAGAGGTTGAATAAAGTTGCAGATGAGGGAAGCCTACAGGAGCAGTGGAGGATGCTCGAAAGGTTCCAACAGAGGACCTATGATTACCAAAAGACCAGATCTGGAGGAAAGGACTCGTGAGGTAAGTGGCAGCAAGAGAGTTTGTTGTGGCAGAGGCTTCATGCAACTCATAGGGGAGCAACTCATGGTGAAGGAGATGACTACTAAAAGTCATAAAGGAGAGAGCAGAGGTTCAGAAAGAGGCCACAGAAGAAAGGAGGATAAATATGCCAAGGCGAATGGCAGAAGACAGCAGTTGACTGAGGAAGAGTATGAGAAAGAGAAAGATGAGATAACAGTTCATCTTGAGCTATTGATGGAGTTGTTGCAGGAAAATGTGAAAGACCAGAGACATAGTTTACTGCTGAGGAAGAGAGTGAAATGGCAGAGGCTACAGCAGAAAAGAGATTTACAGATAAGCATGCAGTTGAGCTGAGAAAGCTTGAGTAGATGATGGATGTACAGTTGAGATGGGAAGAACTCAAAGTAGTCGAGTTGGAAGAGGAGGAGATCATTGATGATTTCTTGGGTTATTGGGTAGATCTAGATCAGTTGGATAATGTGAACTCTTGTGTTTATATAGCTGACAATTGTGATGTGGTTACACGTGTTGAGGAGGATGTGACATCTTGTGAAAATGTTACAGCACAAGAGGAAGTTCTTGTAGATGCAGAAGAAGTGAATCAGTCTGAAGAACAGATAAAGGAAGTAACAGTTGATACTGAAAGTTTATGTATGAATGCAGATGAGGATGATGAGGTGCTTTAGCGATGCTACAGAGAAATTGCATTGTTAGAATATTGGTTGGAGAATCCAGCGTATGACAGGGAGATTGCAGAAGAAAGAGGCCAGTGCAGTGAACCAAAAGAAAAAGTTGCAGATGAAGTTGCAGATGAAATAGCAGGTGATGAGCCAAAGCATGTTGCAGAGGGACATGAAGTTTGGGAGGTAACAACATCTATGGTGACAGTGGTAGCAACATCTATGGCGACAGTGGCAACAACAGCCATAGTGACAACTGAGACAATACTAGCAGCAGAAGAGGCACTGAAGCCTTTTATTTTTTATTCTAACAATTGTTTTATGGATACAGGTCTTACTGAAGAAGCTCGAGAAAATATGCGAGACAAAGAAATTGAAATGATGAGACGGATAATGATGAAGGAGTCCTGGAAGAGACCAACAACAGTGGAACAAAAGAGAAGCAGCAAAATGAATGCAGGATAAGATTGCAAGAGTGCAGCTAGTGGAGCGATGCAGCATAAAGTGTGGAGACCTGGAGAAGAACAACAGACAAAAGCAACGACAAATGGAAACTTGCAGCACAAGGTGTGGGACCCAAGCATACACAGATCCCAACACATGATGAGGGGATCACGATTAATTTTAAGGTTGGGTGTATGATTGAGGAGCATCAAGACCCTCTTCATCTGTAAATATGGAATAAAAAGGGGGGTGTGATTATTTTAAATATTTTGTTATTTTTAATAAAATAGGGAGTGTTTTTAGGCATAAAAGCAATAGATGTGGATAAGGAAGGCTTTTCTATTTTAGAACGGGAAAAAGATGGGAAAAAGCCTCAAGATGCTTTTGCCATATGTATGCATTGCATGTAGACACTTAGAGCTTTTAGTTGAGTGATTCTAGATCATGCTTAGTTTTATAAATTAGGAATCCTCAAAGACATTGAGGATCAGAGAGATAGAGAGGGAGAGCGAGTGTGAAATTTTTTCTGGTTGGAAGCCTTCGGGCAATTTGTAAAGGGCCATCAATTCTAATTATCTTGCCAAGTTTGTAAGTAATTTGTTTAATTTTAAATCATATATATATATATTTGAATGATTGTGAAATCATTGAATTTGGTTCATTAACTCACCATTTCCATGATTGAGGAAGGTTTCTAAAAATGATGATTGCTCTTCTATGCATGAAGATTACAAGAAGGGTTATTAAGGTTGTCGCCATTATAAGCAGGGGAAACTTGCGCTATTTAAATTAGTGGCTGCGCATTTTTGTTCTGATTCAAGAGTATATGTGTGGAACCTTTTTATGGTTTTTACCTGGATCTAGATCGATGTACATTATTTGGTGTAGACAGCGCATTTTATGTATTGTTTTGGAGTTATTCTCAACCTGCTGCACGATTTCCTTTATGATTTAGGGTGCTGTGCGTATTTATCATTGTTTTTTCAACAACATTCGATGCTGAGTTCATCTAGATTTCAATGGGCACATTGCTTAATTCACAACTAGATTTGGTGGGACATTTGATCGTTAATGGATGGCTGTAAATAATGAGGATAACTGGGGAACAGGAAAAGTTTGTTGGTGGTAGGAAAATTCTCAGTAAAATTTGCAGCATGGTGGTATAATCCTTACGACGACCGAGTTCCAGTAAATAACGGTGTAGAGATGTGCAGATTGATCCTTTAATTTAATTGTGTAGACTGTAAGTCGTATGCACGATTCCATTCGAAACTTATGGTACTGTTCATAGACTATTATATTGGTGGATATATATGGTCCTGTGTGCAGGTAAAGTGTTAGCAGTTATTCCAATTGTATCAACAGCAACCCGAGCAATTACAAATCTGTAGCAGCGTTGGGTAAGTTCTCCATATGTATGGTTGCGCGAAGGTTGGAGTTCCGAAGTCCCAAATGAGTGGTAAACTGCTAATAGTCCGAGCATTCCTCGGCTTCCCTCAACAGAACTATTTGATTGTTTAAAGTCTAACTGCGTGGAGAGGATCCACTGGCAGAGTGGTTCTTGGCCTTTCAACCAACATATAATATATTTTCCTGTACGCGTGGAGAACAGAGACAATGGTGAATTTCTTGATAATTGAATGATGGTTGCCAAACTCCTTCATGAAGTTTTGAATTAGGATTATATTGATACCATTAGGTTGTGTTGAGGAAGGTGCACATGAACAATGACTAATGAGTTGATTGTTGATTTAGGCACATGCTTTTATGTGCATGAGTGAGAGAGAAAGAATCCTAGGTTTTGCAGATCACCATGCATCAAGTATGGAAGTTAACATGTAGATCATGATTAAGGGGAGGTGTCAAGATATTAATAACAATGACAAAGATCACTATTCATTATTCTGTGGTAGATGGATAGCTTTCTTATGGCTTAGAAGGATACTTGAAGATGTTGGAGAAATAAATAGGCACCTAAGGTAATCATATGTGACAATCAAAGCACTATGAAATTGGCAAATAATCCTATATATCATGCAAGGACAAAGCACATTGACACACAACATCATTTTGTAAGACAAAATTTGTAATAAAAAAATTGACTTATCATATTGTAATATAAATGAAAATGTAGCTCACATATTCACCAAGCCTCTTGGAAAGGATAAATTTGAAATGTGCATAAGTAAGTTGTGTGCTATAGATAATCCCAATTATGTTGTAGCCCTAACTGAGATTTAGACCAGTAGGAAGGTTAACATGTAGGCTGTGATTAAGGAGAGGTGCCAGGATATTAATAACAACGAAGATCACTATTCATTAGTATTGGTAGATGGATAACTGGCAAGAGTCAGTAGGAAATAAATTTCAGTGGGTGAAGTTACAATTCAATCTCCGGCTCAACTAGTGTATAAATTGCAACCTTTGGTAATGAAATTGGCAAGCTTTCAATGTTGAGTGTTTTCTTTGATGAATTTCTTATAAAAGACCTTTAAGTCAAAGTTTCAATATACTATCTAAATTTCCAAATTCTCTTATTAAGTTAGTGTATCTAGCTAAAAGTTTAATGTTGAAATTTGATTATCCACCTGTATCCCTCAACGAATCCTGTAAAAGATAATATTTATAAGATTTTCGATTCATGCCCTAGGTTCTTAATTGACACTTAGGTTTTCCATTTGGATTCCAATATAAGATTTTTGACAATTTTAGAGAGGTAATTGAAAATGTTCATACTAAATTTTGTTTAATATTTCTTATTGATAATTTAGAAAGGTAATTGAAAATCTTGATAGGAAATTTTGTTTAATCATTATTTATTTCTTTTTCAAATAAGGATTTAGTGGTTTATATATAAAAGTGGACAAAACTACTTATAAATCTTTAAAATCCCAAGTAAATTTGAAGAATTTCTATGAGATATACTATTGGGCTTGTATAAGGGAGACGTTAATTTTTTGTAAAATTTAACATTTAATATAAACATTTCAATATTTGTATGCACACTTTTACAAATATTTGAACATTTTTATGTAAGCTTAAAACATTTAACATTGACATTGTATACTATGTCTCTATTAATTGCAATATAATAATTGTTTATATAATCAAAACTGTTAGAGTGGAATCAAAATTAAAAAAATCAAAAGTGGAATATAGAGGAAGTTTGAAATTACTCTGTTTCTTGGCTTCTTCGAAATAACCACAACCATCTATCATTGTCATGCCTCTCCCAACTGGGAGAAATGGCACATGGATCTCACTACTTACAGCTGAGTGTGAATATATATATATATATAAAATGTAAGTATTGAATATATTTTTTTGTAACTTTGGAACTCACAAGTATCAAAGGTTCATATTCTTATCACTTTTTAATTTTTTAAAATTACCACATTAGTACATTTCAGAAAAATAACTAATAGTGTATTTAAAGTAATTGCAAATTTCAAAATAAAACCTAAAACTCTAGAGTTATAACAATATATGTACAACCTATGCAATTAATTCGAGAATGAAAAGATATATGATATATATACTAACATTGTTTTATTAATTCTACTATGTAGATAGTTATTATTTTTTTCAATATGATCTATGATGTTATTTGTTATTAGATAATTTATATGATAATTTTATAATTGTATTATATAATTGTGAAAGGGTAAATATAGATTTAGAGATGAAAAATAGTAATATTTGAAATTTCATCTATTAATATAAAAAATAAGAACATATAAATTTAAAATGTAAATTTTAATTCATCTAAATTATATATTTCTTTTAATTTTTGTTGTAATTCTTTGTTAAAAATTGCTTCTGTTTTATATATATATATATATTATATATATATTATATATAAAACTGACTATTCATATAAAATATTAAAAAAATATAAAGTATAAACAATTCATAAACATAAAAGTAATTATATACATATACATATATAATTAATTTAAAAAAAAGTTTAGAAAACAAATATAATTTTTGACTAAAATTTTATAGCTTTGATTATTAACACACATATATTATTATATATATATATATATATATATATATATATATATATATTAATTATTTATTATTTTGCTTATTTTTATTTATTGTTTTTTCTACATGTGAGTGGAGGATTTTTTTTGTAATAGCTTAGTGAGATGGAAAAAAAAAATCATTTATAAAAGTTACAAATTTGCTACATGTAACTAAGTACTATATTGGATGTCATAACATATTGCCATTGTGTCCTACAATGATAAGTGTCCAACATTGATTTGTGATATAAATGTTGGTCCTATTATAATTAGGATGCACTATAAAGTGTTGTGGAGATGGGGCACTAAATTATCCAAGGAACAATATATTGGTGAAATATTATCAAAATTTCGTTTTCATAAATATAAACAAAATTACACTTTATAATATGAGAAATTCAAGCTATTTATTTGACTATTGAAAACTTTGGCCAATAGAATTATTAACTTTAATCATTGATAAATCAACTTTTTCTTAAGATTAAATTGAGAGAACCATGTAACAAGGGTAAAATAATATGCAACATAAATATATTCAACATCAACATAAAATAAACATAAAGTAAAAATAATATATTCAACATCAACATAAAGGTAAAAATAATAGAACATTCTTATGAAAGAAGCACACAAAAAAATGTTTTTCACATAAACTATTTTCAGCTTTGCTATTTTCCTTTTCTTTGTATAAAAAAGTTATAAGCATGAAACAAAACTTAGTTTAAATAAAAAATGTAATTGGGAAAATTATGCAAAATTCTAAAAACTTCTTTACATATTGCTACTTATATAGATAGTATAACTAGAATTATTATAATATGTAGATTAACATTATACATACCAATATATAATCACCACTTTCCCTATATTAATAAATTTTCCTTCCATCCCTTACTTATTTAAACAATATTCTACCCTTAATTACTTATTTAAACAATATTCTACCCTTAAATATAATTGGTTCATTAGACTTCACCATCTCTTTAATGTAATTTAAAGACCACCAACTTACAAAAGGTACGAAAGCTTTTTATTTGCACAAGCACTAACTTTCTAAAAGCTCCTATTCCAATTATCTATGTGCAAGTACGTGGGGCCAACATGCACGGACCTCATGGATCTTTATAAATTGTACACTCTAAACAATTTAGGTGTGTAAAAAAAAATTTAGGCTTGTGAATTAATTTATATATGAAAAACACATTTCAAATTATATAAAATTCACCATTATATTATCAAAAAAAACTCTAATAATTATTTCAGTAAATATTTTTTCAAGATTAGATAACGTTATTAGAAAGCTCAAATGACCTCAGAAATCTATTTATGCTCCAAACAGATTGTGTAGAGATAGCTAACACTGTCCGACTACAGTAATGCAATATCGAATCCATGGATATTGTTTTTTCTATTCTGTTCGGCCTGTCTCTCTTCCAATTTACATAACACTTCAGTAGATGTCAGCAAATTTAACTTTCCTATCTCGGAGATTAGACATCATATGTCCATTTGCTCTAGTCGCAGTGATGGTACGGACATCATAATTGCATATGTAACGTCCACCCGCATCTATTAGAGCCGCGGATGGAAGAGGTCCTACAAAACCCTAGTTAGTAAAACAAGAGTCAGTGACTGCAGATTCTTTTGGGATGAGGTTTCAGGTAGGTCAGAGTAACGTAATTTAGGGTTTAAGTCATTTAACATACACATGGATCACTAAGTCCACTGAAATATTGTTTTGGACAGATCCACTTTTGCTTTCTTTCAGGGAGCTGAACCCCCGGAGAACTAAACCAAGAGTCTAGGTTATTACAACATTCTATACTATATAGTTTCAGTTTGATTTATAAAATATATAAAAAATGGATAAGCTATTTAGTTTATGCTGTTATTCCATGGATAATTTTTCTAATGTATTAAAGGGTCTCCAGGGCTTAGAAGCACATTTCATATGAGCTAAATTTTTATGCTCAAAATCCTTATTTCAGTCTTCACTTATCATGTACTTCGGGAGAATTACTCTTCTAATTATTCTGTAAGAATTGCATTCACAAATTGCTCATCAAATGATTGTATTGGTTATTTCATTTGTTTTATAAAACCAACGGAAATTGGTAAATAGTAAATAAAATATTTTATTTAAATCGATTGAATAAGTGCTATTCAACTTCATTTAAGTGGGTTTTGTAGCTTTCACGATAATAGTAAATAAAATATTTTTATTTAAATTCATTGAATAAGTTCTGTTCAAGTTCATTTAGGTGGGTTTGTAGCTTTCAAGCTCTTTTGGTTTTGAGTAATAATTAAGTTAATTTTATATAATCTCTTATTTTGATATTAATATGAATATGGTCAATTCGCCTAACAAAAAAAACTGAACAGCTACATTGAAAGTTATTTATGAGTCTAATTTGTAATTATAAAAATTAAAATTTGTACTTACCAAAAATAAAATAAGATAAAGAGAATAATAATCACTTAATCATTCCCAGTTTATAGAATAGAAGGTAATATTGGATTGTTTACCATGGAAAAACGAAAGAAAATCAGTGCGTTAGGATTAGTGAACTGTGATTTCTAATGAGTTAGTTGAAATATACGCCAACTGACTTCCACAGATAGTTCCATACACAGATATTGCCATACATGAAATTTGAAGACGTGTCCACAACTATTAGGTCAACTGTTCGTTTATAATGGACGACATATTGTAACTAGCTGCTTGAAGCGACTGTGAAATGGACAGTAATGTGATTTTCTTCATTTATTGCTTGACAGCACATATTGTAAATAGCCGGTTGAAGCAACTGCGAACGGTCATCCAAAAAAGATGCTATCCTACAAATCTTCATTGATAGGAAGGGAATTATAGTGAACAACTCAGTAGGCAGAAGCACTTTTCAATTCGATTTCCCTGGTAGAAGAAAACATTTTTTTGGTGGTTTATTGTATTAATTTGGTATTAGTTGTTTTTATAAATAATAATTATTAATTTTGGTTTATTGTATTAATCTGGTATTAGTTATTTCTATAAACAACAATTACTTGTTTTTTAAGGATTGAAGGTAGATAACCTAGTTGTCGATGGACATTTCAAACCTCAATGAAAAGGAAAACAACCAACCATACCAGCACACAACTTACACTCTCTCCCCTAGAACTTACACTCTAATAATTATATATAGAGATCAAGGTAGATGAGAATTAAAAGAAATTAATATCCAAAATTTAATTTATTCAGTGGCTTCCTATGTGCCTCTATTGACAGCTAGCCAGTACCGTCTTGCCTTTACTTCTTAGTCAGTTGTTTTCTCGAAATTTACTTTCTAGTCAGCTGTGTTCTCAAAATTTACAGAAAACGTGTTCTACAAAACAACGAACACTACGAACACATCAATGAGTTGAACCAGAAGAAAATCGCTTCCCGTTCCTCTAAAAGCATCCAATCATGGGAAAATACAAGAGAACATGAATCTTTTAAGCATAATATGTTTTCAAAAGGATGATCAGCGATTGCAAAAATAAAAATTCCCCTATTGGAAAACACAAGTCGAAGTTCAGAGTTTAATGGTATGTATGTTTATACCTCCACTTAGTTTATCTTGGATTAATTATTTTTTGGCCAAAAGGGTTGGGGGAGCAATAATATTTTGTACCGGAAGTTAGTGATTTTCGTAAAACAAATCGAAATCAAATCATGTTTTAAGAAATTATAAGAGATTTTTAACCAATCGTTTTGATACTGCTAAAGAATTTCTCGGAACAGACCGTTAACTCAATGTTTACATTTATTATCCAGATGATTCTGTTATTCAAGTTAGTTTCTCCAGATTCTCTCATAAAGTTACCTTTTCTAGGTAAAAGTTTAATTGTAAAGTTCGATTATCCATCTCTATCCCTAAAGATAATATTTATAGGATTTTGAATGAGAATCCTGTAAAAGATAATATTTATAGGATTTTAGAATGAGAATCCTGTAAAAGATAATATTTAATATTTAGAGGATTTTAGATGCATGGGATAGGTTCTTAATTCAAAGTGAGGTATTCGATTTGGATTGCAAGTTAAGATTTTTGAAAATCTCAGAGATTGAAGTGAAAATCTTTGATAGATAATTTTGGTTAATGGTTATTTATAGTTTTTGCAAAAAAATATTTAGTGATTTAGAGATAAAATAGGATAAATCTATTTATAAATCTTTAAAAATCCAATTAATGTGTGAATTCTTTCTAAGACTTTTGATCCATGTGATAGGTTATTAGGTACTCCATTTGGATTGCAATTTAATATTTTTGGCAATTTTAGGGAGTTAATTGAAAATCTAAATAGACCTAATTAATTTTTGAAGACAATATAAGGTGAGAGTGGTAAAATGTTTTAAAATTTAATATTTAATATTTAATATAAGACATATTAACATTTATGTACATGTTTAAAACATTGAAATAATAATTTCATATATAATGTTAAGAATAATCAATATTCATACAATAATCTTTTATATCAATCAAATTTGTAGGTAAAAAAATAAAAATAATTAAAAGTGAAATATAAAAAAAGCTTAAAAATTAATTTGTTTCTTGGCTTTTTTGAAAACAACCACTACATCTTACATTATCACGGTAATGCCTATGGCAAATAGAAATAAAGGCATATGATTCCCACTATCTACTACATTTAATTTTATTTAATATCTTCAAATTAATAAAGTATTTGAAACTTACATTTAAGTGTCATGCCTCTAGAAAATAGGAATAAAGGCACATGGATCCTACCACTTTTGCTTTTATTTAATGTCTTCAAATTAATAATATATTTGAATCTTACATTTTTTATTACATTAGTTGAGCCTGTAATTCCATTTCAGTGTAGATATAATTTTCCTACTATGTTTTACTTTATTTGATGTGTTATGAAAATTAATAAAATATTTTCTCTATACAAATATGAAACTCACAAAGCAACTCTAGAATTTTGACATGATCTGTGAAAATCTTTTAACTCTTAAATTTACAACTAGGAAAGGGAATTAATCGTCTATTTAAAGTGATTGAATAATTTCCAATAAAAGCAATAATTATAGAGTTGTTTAGCTTTATGTACCATTTATGCAATTAATTAGAAAATTAAAAGATGTAAGTTATACATAGCAACATTATTTCAGTAAATTCTAATAGGTAAATAGGTAGTAATTTTTTCAATATGATATACCATGTTATTAGATAATTTATATGATGTTATTAAATAATTTATATGGTAATTTTATAATTGTATTTATGATAATTGTTAAGAAAGATTTGAGTTTAATTCTTTGTATAAAATATTTTGCAATTTAGTATAAAGAAATGTGCATAAGTTAAATGGTTATATTTTTTTAATTAAACTAGACTTAGATTTGAAGAAAATTTAAAATTTGGAAAAAATAATATAAAATTATGTAAATCAAATCACAACATTGAAAAAACAAATAATTGAAAAAATAAAAAATTCATAAAGCATTAAAATATAAAGTACTGAGTGTTTGTATATCTTTTACCACCATCTCTAATATTAATTAAGAAAAAATTGTATGCCTATCAAAAATATATATTCTTCTTTTAATACATTTATTCTAACTTTTATATATATATTATATATATATTATAAATATCAATATATTACCAAATATTATAATAACATATTTTTAATTAATTTAGTATATACAATCATAAAATTTATGAAAAATATAAATAAAAATTTTTACAAAAATTATTTAAAACTCATATAAATTATTTTCTTTGACTAAATTTTAAAGGAAATGTGCTCATAAACATTAATCTTAGAATTATGAATATATAAACTAGCAATTTCATCATATGTTGCAATGGAAATGTGGTAAGTCAATAACATATAACCCTAATTAATGCTTCTTTAAGAATTGTTAAAAGACAATCACATATCAAGAAAAAGTAAGGATTGTTTTGCTATAGCACTAATTAATGCTTCCTTGAGAATTGTTGAAAGATAAAAAATATCAAGAAAAGCAAAGATTGTATTACAATGAAATTTTACTGCAACAATGCTTCCTTTAGCCTTGGAAATCATGATAACTATGCTTAAGTTAAATAATTTCAATGCCTTATAAATAAGGAAATAGATAGTGATTTGTTACCTTCAAAATTAGAGGTTATTTTGGTACAATTCATCCATATTTCTTCTTGATCACTCCTTATTGAGTCACCTCTTTACTATTTCCTTCACTATTCAAAAGATCACATTGTTCTTCACCAGTAATCTCCTTGGTGTTTTCCATGTTCTTGTTTTTTTAGTATAGCTAATATGAAAACTATGTAGAAAGAATATGGAGTGTAATGCCCCGGAATTGATGTAAATATTTAATTTTACTGTGGTAAATGGAAGACTGTTGACACATTACTATCGGTTAAAATTTAATAATATTGTTTTTTTTTTAAGTAATGTTTCTTTAAAAAGTTGGAACTTCCCAAGAAAAGGGAGAGGCCAGAGAGCTGTGGATTTCGCGAACCCTAACTATTTTTCCTTACCTGCAAGGGGTTTAGAGAAAAAAGGAAAGAACAGGAAAAAGGGGGACTCTACTATGTTGTAGGGACAGAGAGAGAGAGAAAAGAACCGGAAAGAGATGGCTAAGTCTCGTGAGGACCAAATAGCCACGCACTAAGTGAAATTAACTTGTTGACGGACAGTGGTCCTCGAAAAAGCAAGGGGGGAGATTCTGGTCTCACAGATGGGAGGCACACTAGAAGCAGATGGGAAGAGGTAATCTCAGCTTCTAAGTGTTAAGAAAATGATCAGAAAACGAGGTAAGTGGTTGAACTATGCAGAAATACGTAAAGATTGAGCAGTAAGGTGTAGTCCAAGGTAGAATTGCAATTGCTTTGTTCATTATTAAAGATTGAGCAGTAAGCTATAGTCCAAGGTAGAATTGCAATTGCTCTGTTCATTATTAATGATTGAGCAATAAGCTGTAGTCTAAGTTAGAATTGCATTTGCTATGTTCTTTATTAAAGACTTAGTCACAGAAAATAGTATTGTTGTATCAACTACGAACGAAAATAGTCATAAATAATATAGATATTTATCGGTAAGCTACGGTAACTGCTAGATCTTCTTTGTTCTTTTTTCTTATTAAAAAAAACACACATGGATAAAAGCCCTACTAGAATTAATATTTTTTCCTGTTCAGCAAATATACATTTGAAGAGGATATTGAAACCCTTACATAAATCAAGTCATGGGTAGGGAAGCCCAGTTAATTATTGCGGATAATAGTGAGGGCCTGTCTAAGAAGGCCGAGTGGGTGGAAACCCAAGCACCCTAAATCTTAGGCGTAAGGATCCTTTTTCCTTAGGATTCAAGGTCTTTCTTTAAAAAAAAAAATAAACAAAAAAAAACGAGTATGAAGGATACTCACAGTTGGTAGATTGATACTGTTATTAAAAAAAAAAAAGAAAAAAAATATAAATGTCCCTCGCATGACAAAGAACCCTCTAAAATTTAAAAATGCATGGGAACCCTCACAGAGACAATTCCATTTTTAGCTACAATAGTTGCTCTGTCTGTTAAAAATAAATTCCCCTTTTAAATGATTCATCGAACTACGAGTTCTTGAGTTCTACTGTAAGCTGTGGTATTATAACAAAAAAAACAAGGAACAGTGGCGCGGATAGTACCCGTGCAACCAAAGGGGTCAAACGCTAACCTTTACCGTGGGTCACCCATAGTGGTAGGATGGAAGCCGAGCACTACGGCCAGCTCTCGTGGCTAGACTAGTCTCTTGGAGTCCCCGAATTACTATTTGTACGCCCGATATGCACAGGGAAGCAATAACTCAGTTATTATGAGTTTAGGAACAGATTATTACTCTATGCAACCATAAAATTAGAGAGTGCCTCACAGAAATAACCATAAAACCACTATCATATATACATTAATACATTGGAACTCATCTGTAAAAAAAGTAGAAACCCTCGATGGGGTAAACAAGTAATTGACAATTGCCTTGGCCATGGTGGGTGGCAGTCATTACAACCAGATGCAGAGCACTTCAATAACAAAGGAAAACTTTTCATTTCCAGAAACATCAATAAACATTACGTAGTATCAGACCAGAGTAGTGAACATTACAAATAAATATTGTTCCAATTTTCAGGAATTGTGTACAGGCTGTAAGGCATATATACGCAAATTCAAGAGATACCCTCACGGCTCAAAGTTTCTCTATAAAAATATGTCATAATACTAGTAGGAAAAATAGAGTCGATAATTGGTAACTGTTAAGATTCGGACAAACCCTCGTGGATAAGTAATCAACTTGGAAAATCCATTGTCACATAAAACATATACATATTACTATAGATATCACATCTAAATGTCGAGACGAGGCTGTTGCAAGAGATATGACCTAGTCTCATTTGCAACCTAGCTAGCAGAAAGCCTCATACCCGATAATAGTGAAGCTAGTCTCGGGAAAATCAGAGGTGAAGCTCGACCCAAGCTCATAGCTAGAGCCAAGAGAAAGCCTGTCATAAACAACCATAAAACATAATTATCAAATCGACATTTTAGTATACGCAGTGGAGTAAACAAAAAGGAAAAAAAACACTGAGATATGCTTGCATGCATACAAAAAAGGAAAAACTCTGAAACATTACGCAGGAAAATCGACAGTCTCATACAGTTAAAAATATAGGAATGACTTACCCTTGACCAAACCTGTAAACAGTGACTAGGATGAGGTAAGTGGAGCACCTCCCATGACCGCCATAGAACCCTGAAGCTAGCAGAGGGACTGGAGCGAACCAGAGCAACACCAAACAACAGGTCGAAAAATGGCGGAAGAATGAGGACAGGTAACCAATTCAAGTGATGTATACATAGGCTACATTCATCCCAGCCATTGGATTGACAAAACAATTCCAGCACCATCGATTCAGGAGGGATCCAGAGAATGCTGCACGAAGAGGACATCGCTGCACATACCACGTACAGTGGTAGTGCAGGGTTAATAATGAGTTCCTGTTATCGATAATAGCAAACACAAATCGACGGCCAGATCCTACATCCCAAACCTCTATCTTGACAGATGGCACACATCGCCCTGTCTAAAGTAAGGCAGGACTGCTGCTCTATTAATGTAGTTATATACGTATAGATATGCCTAGATTTAATCATGTCGAGTCAAAAAGAAATAATCGCAATATTTCCAGCACCGAGACTTTACAAATTGGAAAGTTTTAATGTTATTAATCATTGCCGTAATAAAATAAAAAAAATAAAAAAATAAAAAAATAAAAATAAAAATAAAAATAAGTTTGACTTGGGGGTTATGACAAGTGGTATCACAGCCAAGTTTTCAAAACTGTGGCCTCTGGGAATTAATTAGTTGAAATAGATTCATTTTCTATTACATCTGTATTTCTAACTTTGAACAAACGAAAAAAAAAAAAACTATGCGGTGCTAATTGTTTCCTCTCACCAGGTTCCTAGGAGGATAACAAGGGACGGCCGACATGAGAAGGGTAGGCAGCGGAACCCACGGGTTCATAGCAGCTTAGGGACCAACAACAAGCCCTGGAAGGAACCGTGAGTTGTGGGTACAGAATTGAGAGGAGACTCGTAATACGAACGATGCAATACTGGAAATGGTACAAGAACTGAGAAATGAAATAGTACGATTATGATAAGATAATGCTAGAATAACCATGGAACAAGAAAGAATTTTAAAGAGACTACCCGACAAATAGAATTAGCAACCACCAAATCCTAGTGCTGAGCAGCAAAGAGTGTCAGAAGAACAAAATCCCCACACAGAACCAGAAAGGTCGGAAGGAAGGAATGAAGAACAGGAGGAATGATCTGATAATGCCTCCGAGCAGCAGACATCGAACAGGCAACGAATTCAACTGCAAGGTGAGTTCCACAAGATCAAGTCGCCGCATTTTGATGGAGAACAAGAGGAAGCAGCAGAGGCATGGTTAATTAATATGAACAAATAATTTCAACTGTACGAATATGATCACAATCTCAAGGCACGCTTAGCTATCTTCCAATTACAAGGGAAAGCCACCTTATGGTGGGAGGAAGTCAAGATAGTGAGAGGTGTAAGTGATCAAAATATTACCTGGGACAAATTTCAGAAATATTTTAAAAAGAGGTATTTGACAAAACGGTTTTACGACGAAAAAGCAAGAGAATTCCATGATTTGCGTCTAGGATAGCAGACCATGGATGAATTTATCACTCGCTTTACATCGTTACTTCATTATGTACCTTATATTAAAGAGGAAAAGGCTAAGGTGCAAAGATTTGTCAGTAGTTTACCCTTGTATATGAGGGAAAGGATTGAATTTGACAACCTGCAGACAATGGACGAAGTCATACGTAAGGAAAAATTTGCTACCAGCAAATTAAACAGAAAGGAGAGGTTCTAGGGAAAAGGGGAGCTGATAAAAGAAACAACAGATTGGCTGGAAATAGTAAGGGGAGTCGCGGTGGAAGTAATAGGGGTTTCGCGAAAGGACAGAACAGCAGAAAGTTTTAGAAAAATTCACTCAGGTCCAGGCCAACCGGTGAGTCAAGAATGAGTGAGTCCTCTAGTAAATTAGATAGTGGAGGGACAACAAGGCCTCGCATGCATTGTTTGGGTTGTGGCGGACCCCATTACGTTAAAAACTGTCCTCAATGGAAGGGAACTAACTAGATCTCCCAGATCTAGGAAGCATCGACGATTGGTGACATGGGACGTAGTATACCCCGGATTAATGCTGCCCTGGAGGACCGTCAGGCGGAGCACCAGCCGACTATGGTGGAACTCGAAGGTAAAATTTTAGACCTTTCTGTAACTATTTTAATTGACCCGAGAGCCACATTAAGTTACATTAGTCCCAAGGTGGTAGAGCACTGTAAAATGCAATCTATAAAATTCAGGAATCCTTGGCTGGTACAGCTGGCTACAGGGGCCAAGAGAC
>APFE030324652.1:0-13280 GCA_000404065.3 Pinus taeda | reverse complement strand
TGGTTGTAAGCATATTTCAGTATTTTCCATTAATGAAATGAAGTATTATTTCCGCTGCATCTTTGTGTATATGGTTATCTCTATATTTTATTGCGTTCCTATTTAAATCCGAATCAGAAAAAGGCAAGAAAAGGCTATGCCCCTACAAAAAATACGAACAAGGGCCTCAACTAAAGAAGCTACCACTCCTGATGACCCTCCTACCCTAAAGAAAACTACTCATAAAAGAAAAACCATTGTTCTTCCTGCCTTTTTACCTCGAAGACGAACGAGGACGTCTTTTGAAGCAGCAATTGAGACCACCACCCTATATTCCCCACCTATTATCCTAAAACCCCATACTCCACCCTAGTCCCAAGACCCCGAAGTCTTACCTACTTCACCCTCGGGTACTGAAATACAAAATGCTCAGGATTTTGTGACATCATTCCTTTCCGAAAACGTAGCTGCCACATAAGAACCAACTACTGATTCAGCAGCTGCCACATAAGAACCAGCTGCTGATCCATCAAAAGTAGATACCCAAGATGATGTACAGCATGTAGCTACTCCACAAGAACCAACTACTGACTCAGCAGTTGCTACACAAAAACCATCTGCTGATGACCATGACCAGGATGTAGTTGTCCCACAAGAACCATCTACTGACTCAGCAGTTGCTACACAAGAACCACCTGCTGATGATCATAAAACAAACAATCAGGACGTAGCTGCTCCACAAGAACCAGCTACCGACTCAGAGTTGCTACACAAGAAACACCTGCTGATGAACAAAATATAGATAATCAGGATATTGCACAGACTGTAGCTGTTACACAAGAACCAGCTACTCAGTTAGCAGCTGCCACACAAAAACCATATGTTGAGGCTGTAGATAATGAAGCTGCTACAAAAGAAGCTACAGAGATTTCCACTGCTGCACAAAACCCAACAACCTTGGCTTCCCTTCTACAGGAAAATGAATTTTTAAAATCAGAGCTCGAAGTTTATAAGCAGGAGTTAATAATGACGAGGGAAGCTTATGAAAGAGAGCTTAATATGTATACTTTAGTTCATGCAGCATCCACAGCTGAGAAAAGCATAGAGAAAGATCGATATAATGAATACATGTGCAGCCAGTGTGGTAATGTTTATCATCGATCTGGTTATAAGATAGTTGAATTTTCATTGCCTGGAGCTACTCCTGCATCTACTCCTGTTACAATTAAAAAGGAACACCCTGCTGTTACACAAGAACGAGCAATGCCTTTAAAGATTTTTGAAAAAGAGGCTAAACCACAGATACCTCGGCCTACTCTCATTACTAAAACTGAAAGCCCTGTGCCACATCCTACAAAAAATGTGTTTACTCAGACTGAACCTCCGCGTACAAAGACTGTTTTCACTCAGACCAGCAGCACTCAAGCACAAATGGATATATGGAAGAAGGAATATGTTATGTCACAAGAAAAGATCTTGCAGGAACACAAATTATCGTGGCAATTTCATATATATGCAAATTGGGAAATGTTGGAACAGTCTCATGCACAAAACAAGGAAAACAAACAGTTAAAAACTAGATCGTCTCTCATGTTTGATCCGGTTCAAAGATTACTGACCACCAAGAAACCATCCTCTAATTATTCTGTCTTTCTTGCAGAACGCTTAGCGTTCTTCCAAGTAAAAGCAATTAGAGATGGGCGACCTCATGAGGTATCTACATCACAGCAGTTTATCAAGACTTTCACAGAGGCATCAATCAGTGAACAAAATTTACACTGTGAACTGTACCTCCATGATGAAGCCTTGCCTGAGGATAGAAATCTTAATCTGATCCCTCTAGTTGGTGACATTCAAATTAGAGCTATTGTCTCTTTCCTAGCCAATCAGCTCACGTGGCAAAATGCCTTCCTCTTAGAAAAACACAATGAAGATAATCGCCTTCTGTGGATTCGATTTGAGCCACAGAATGCTGCCATTTTTGTCACTGAATGTCATCGGTTTTTGAAGGAACTTGGAATGACTGAGCACATCAGAGAGTTACAGGCAGAAGTCTTAAAAGACTCACAACATTATGTGAAAACCAAGGGAGCTCTTGTTGTACAAGCAAGCAACCTATTTTGGGAACAGTGCCCCAAGGAGAGAAAGGAATATCATCCCTTTAACTCTCTTAATCTTCCAACAACAATCTCACGGCTACCTAATTATGTCAAATGCATTCAACAGTGTGCTGAAAGATGGTTAGGATATCATTTTCACTTCCCTCTTCTATGGCTGCCAGCATAGCAATATAAGGGTTACTTCAGGTTGTCAAAAAAGGAGGAGCTCACAACATGGCAGAAATTACAGAATGTCTATGGTTTCAGAGATATGGTTGATAGCACCTTCTATTCTTATTGTCTAAGTAATTTGCACTGTACATCCCAATACTCAGACTCAGACTCAGAGTAAAAGTTGCATGAAGACATGCAACCCTTTCGGTTGGGGGGGATGTTAGGACCTCATATTGTCCATTTTTTACCATACATTTTGCTATTATGTCATCCTTTTTTAACCTATATTTAAAGTCCTTGTATTTATTTAACCCAATTGTTCCAAAGGTACACAATATTTCTTCTCATCACTATACGTTTAATTATTTTACATATAATTACGTTATCTTCATAGTTAATCATTGAATTGAATAGTTGCTGAAACAGTTAAAGAACGATGTGCAATCCACGTTGCTGAAACTGCCTGGAGACTGCACGATTACTTCTATAGTTGCTGAAATAGTAAGAACAACGTGCAAATCCCATGGCTGAGACAGTTGTGATTTGCATTCTAAGAGTGGACAGCAACAGAAGAAGATCACCAAAGGAGCTGCTGCACCAGATGTAACGACCATGATCCAAAGACAGCATTACTGTAACATCATTTTGTTGATGGGAAACTAATTTCCCTATTTTTGTATATTGGGTTAAAATAGGACTTACAATGTAATTTTTTGTAATAGATGTCTCCTCTTTAAAAAGAGGATACATCTACATTAGAGGGGGACGAACAAATTGTGGGGAAGGTGTAGTTGAAGGAACAGAACTGGAATCCTTTTTGTAACATGAAATATTGATGGATGAATAAAATCTTGTTCTTAACATTTCTTTCTAGCTCTTGTCTCTTGGGGAATCTTCTAAGAAGGACAGGGCCCACCTCCATCACAAGATTCACCCATTATATTTCCAAAGTGTGTTAAGTCTGTCTTTTATTCATACCTTGTTAACAGTATTGTTTACTGAATATTTTCTATGCCTCATTACTGAAACTCTGTTTTCTTTCCAATTGATTGCTACATTATTTAGTTTACCCACAATTAATTCGTGAGTGCTTCATTGGCAATTGAGATTACAGAGTGATCTGGCAAGCTTGGTAATCAGAGATAGGTGCTGAATATTCCTACTCCGAGAATAGGGTCTTGTTCTCTGCTACAACATAACCAGTATTTCCATTTGCAGATTGATTCTTTTTCATTAGATTATTTCTTTAATGAAATTAAGCATTCCTTGGTAGCTGTCTGCAATAGATTACTTTTGTTGTAACTCAAAGTGGAGCTTCAGTTTTCTTGAACAAGGTGTGATTGGTTTTTTCTACAACTTTTATTGCGTTTAAGATTGAGTGCATATAGTACGTAGTTGCCTTTGAAATAACCGGACTTCCCTGGGTTGACAATTTATGTAGCACTTGGTTGTTTGGATTAATAAGCAATTAAAGTGACCAACATGTTATAGTCTCAGTGTAAAAAAGAAAGCACCTAAAAATAAAAATAAAAGCTCTAAAGGAAATCAGTAAGTAGCCAAGGAACATAACTCTGTCTGATAGCCAAAACTAGATGGAGATGAAACACATAATAAAAGGGTCTAAAAGAGAGAGTTGGCCAAATGTACGGTTAAGATTACCCCTGAGCTTCGACTGAACCTCAGTAAGAAGGGTCCAAGCACTCTTGTGAAGACTATCACCCTCCCAAAAAACTAAATACAGAGTAGGTTCATTTGTTTAGGTACCAGGGCAGCCCGCCCCTTTCACCTTATGTTCGTTCCTAAAAATTATGGCCACTAAGGTTACCTTAAATCATAGACACCACCGGGGAGGTCATGGTCTTGGACAATACATTGTGTGGGAAGGACACCTAAGTCCTCGACCCGGCTTTGATATCCCTGAGGGGATCCCTAGTACGCAAAATACCCACCAAAATGAAATTGAAGGTGGGTTACCTTCTTTCACACTACAATGTTGTATAGCGATTAAATCCCTTGTAAGAGGAGTAGTCTCGGATGATATGAGTGCAGCAGTATTTTACTCTCATTAATGACACTAGTCTGAATTTCTAAGTCTTGGGGAGTTTACTCACAACATCCTATCCCAAGACTCTATCTTAAACTAATCTATGTGTATGCTAGAAAAAGAGTTGTTGATTACTTTCATTAAGCGATTGATTTTACGTGAACTTGATTAATGTCTCCGGATGGGGTGTCTATGTATGGAATTCGGTGAGACTTTGGCCCAAACCATGCAAGAAAATGATTTTAGATTTCAATTCAATGAATCATATTTCTTACAAGCAGAGAGTAATTATATGTTATTTCAGAAACCACAAATCCTAATGCAGTGCAAACACAAGCAAAGAAATGCAAACATGCAATTCTCTTACAACAATCCCAATATAACAAAACATATCTAGCTTAAAAATAGCAGAAAGTTTAAAAAAAATCATTTTTCTTTCTCAAAATTAAATGTAATTAAGTTATTATTCAAAAATTAAAATGACCATGCAAACAGCCAACCAGACAAATTTCACAGTTGTTGATCAAGATCAGACTACAGATAAACCTATCCAACATGAGAATCCCCAAGACTAGGTGGATGTCAAGAGTTTGGGTTCATAATGTGGCTCAAAAAGGAAATAATGGAATTAATAGTAGGGCTAACGCTTTGTCTAGGAAGTAGTAATGCATTAAAACGCTCTGGACAACACTCAAACGGTGCATTACATAGGATTGGTGTGCAAAAATGGCTTGATCAGGGTCTGAGAAGAGTCTGTGAACAACAGAACTGATTGGGAAGCGTACAAAGTGATCATAATTCAGATTGGGAAGCACAGAAGGTAGTGGAGAGAGATATAGATACAAGAACTAGGAGATCAAATCTCGAAAATAATGGTGTTCCTAGTAGAGTCGCAAATTATGTTGTAGGGATTAATGGATGAGTGGTGGACAGAAAACCCTCTCAGGTTTCCTAAAACCTGAGGCAAAAGAAATGAAGTGACTTGGAACTATTCAAAGACACATGTAACCATATCATATTAATCTAGGAATTGAAAAAGCGACACAGGAGGCTTACCTGATAGCCCTTCATACAAATCCACTGGAGTTTTCAGTGTGACAAAGAAGGGATCCTCAATCAACTCTCAGATAAGGACTTGCACATAAGAAGGACAAAAAGTGACCTTCATAGAATATAAAACTTTAACAATCTAATATATCAATATATAACAACATATAGAGTTAGCATGCATCAATGATAAACATCAGTGTCAGCATTAAACCAACATATACATAAATAAGGTATCAATATCATCACATAGACATAACAGGAGAATATATATATTATCAGATGTGATAAGAATGATTACAACCATGATTTTTGAATCAATTATTTCCTTAGCTCCTAGCTCCTCTCTCTCTCTCTCTCCCAACAACTTCTCAACAGCATAAGGGTGCACAAATTATGATCCCAATTACTGTGGCTTAGCATCCAATTTATAGGCAATGGGAGGCTCAATCCTTTCCTATTTATTCACAAATTTAGTTTGGGAAAAAGTTGGATGTTTCCTCTGCTTTATTTCTCTTTCCTTCTTCATTTTCTTTTGTTAGAACTGGAAATTTCTTTTGGCGGGTCTCAGACGAACGTTTCCATATTTTTAGAGTCAAAATTGAGTGTAATACGAAGTGTGAGTCAGTCAACTCACGTTTTGACCTTCAAAAACTCATAAAAATCCACTAATGTGGCCCTTTAGGAAAAAACAAGCGTTAATCCTTAGGTTAATGCACCATGTTGGGTCACAGACTGTGTTAGCATGTTTCATGTCTATTTATGAGGTTGTAACTTAGTTTTTCTTCTAATCAAAAGTGTTCTTCTACTTTGAGCAGATAAGGAGGTCAGTTTTTGTATAAAACTAAGGTGGATTGTTATGAAAAGCCTATTGAGTGCTTGGATGGCAATGAAGAATAGAGAATTGTGCAGGGTAAAAAGAAGGCTACATCGGTGAGAATGGATACAATTATGCAGGCAAAGTGTAGTTGCAGGAAAGGGTGTGTATTGTTTGCATTGCATGCTTCTAGTGATAAAGGTAAGGATTTTGACAATGCAGAAGTCTTGAAGATGTACCTGGTCTTGCGACAGTTTCAGGATGTGTTTCCAACAAAAATTTTAGAGTTTCCTCCTTCATTAAGGGAATTTTGAGGTCTAAAATGGGCCTCCTAAGAAAAATGTACAACCAAAATAAACTTTATAAGAACTAATAGGACTCAAGATGATGATGTCAACCATGGGGGATGATTCACCATTTTTCGAGTAAAAAAGTAAAAAGATTAAAAAATAATAAATAATAAAACTATTTTTTCAACTCATAGTTTCAACTTATCTCCGTAAGGTTTTACTCAAATTTTGAGTGGCAGTACTCGTTGGATGCAAAATTTAATTCCTCATCCACGGAGTACCCATGTTGGATACTTTCAATGGACCCTGCTACATGAAAAATGAGAAATACATGAAAAAAATGATTGTAATCACGTTTTTCATGTATTTCTCATTTTTTAAGTAGAAGGGTCCATTGAAAGTATGTAACATAGGTAATCCCTGGATGAGGAATCAAATTATGCTTCCAACGAGTGTTGCCACTCAAAATTTGAGTAAACCCATAGGGAGATAAGTTGAAAATATGAGTTAAAAAATAGTTTTTCTTTTTTTCCCTCTAAAATTTGTTGATGTGATCTAATCTTATTTTATTATCTCCACTATTATTTTATAATTTCCTTAGGAGACCCATTTTAACTTCAAAATTACTCTAATGATAGGGAAGTGGACTTTTCTATTGAGTTGGTACCAAGCGTAGCACCAGCATCAAAGGAAACATACGGGATGAGCATGCCAGAGTTTATGGAATTGAAGTTGCAGTTGAAGGAAATGCTTGACAAGGGATACATTATGCCTAGTGTGTCACCCTAGGGTGCACCAATGTTGTTTGTGAAGAATAATTATGGTACTTTTAGGTTATGCGTTGATTACAGGAAGTTAAACAAGGTGTTAGGATATTCCGACACATATGAAATAGTTAAGTATAACTTGGTCTAGTGTAGAGTTAGGTAAAGTGTGTTTCTTTACTATGTACTTTTGTAACTTACAATCCGACGGTCAAGATATGTAGTGATCCGACAGTTCATTCTCTCTATTATCACAAAACCTAGCCCTGATAAGTTGCTGATCAGGTAGACCTTGAGTAACTATTTCAAACCAACTTTTGGCTTAGGCTTAGCCTCCTCAACCTGAGAGGGCTCTCTCACTAGGTTAAAGATTTTGATAATGAATTAGATGGCTAACTCTATGAAACAAGTGAAGAAATATGAATGGTTGAACACAATCAGTAAACATCCATTGGTCTTATGGAGTCAAGAAATGCTTCAGTATGACAATAAAATTAGCTTTACATGGAAGTCAGGGCATCTAGAATTCAACATATGGAGAGTACATCAGTAGCATAAAGGAAAACACAGTCTACAAATTTATGAAGGAAGTTAGAGCATAAACAATGAATTCTAAGTAATCATACATTCATACCACTGTAAGTAATGAGAAGAGGAGAACCATAAGACATTTTGAACATTGAATTCCTTCTGAATCGTGAGAAGCAAAGCCAAATATTGTATTACTTAAAACAAAGTCTTACACAAAAGCACCATATGAGAGTTCTTTACAAAAAATACCAACCTTTTATGCATTACATCTTCTCCAATATATATAGTTCATTACATGACTTAGATTCCTCCTCCAGCATGAGGGGAATTCGAATTCATCCTACTATGACACCTATTGATACTTAAAATTAACTATTAAATGCAAATGACAGCTAACTAGCAGTCCTAGAGACCTAATACAACTAGGAGTGTAACTCCTTATTATGATTACAACAACCTTATCTAAATATTTAAATGATTCTTTGATAGCTGCAACCTCATGAAGTTGAATTTGATGAAGCCTCCCACGTTGTCACCTGACTGCTGATGACAAACCCTAGAAATTAGGGAACATGTTTCCCTGTTTTTAGGTTTAGGATCTTTGAAAATTAGCACGTGGGACAGATCCTTTATATTCTCATCCATGACATATTTTACGAAACTAAAGGAATTTTTTTAATTCCATGATGTCTATAACAAAAACCTTTCTTGGTTTTTTAAAACACTACTCCAGCTATCCAGAATCTGTCCTTGAAAAACACGTGTAAAACAGGAAAAATTTGTTCTTTGAAATTAGGGTTTCAAAGAAATATTAGTATCTCCCAACTAATAACACTTGTGAAGAACATGAGATAGGTTATTGTAGCTGGAGAGTTGATGAAGAGAAACTTCCCTCAGAATTCCAAAATACCTTTTCCTGTAACCAGAAACTGACCTTGAAAAAGACTACTAAAACCAGAAGGCAAAGCTTGACTTTCAGCAGTTTTGTAGCACACTTTTAACCATAAATTCCTCCCACCTCAAAATGAATTTGAAGAAAATAAAAGAGGTTTTTGTAGTTCAGTATGTTAGGAAGAAAAGCCTCTTTCAGTTTTCAAAATTGAGTTCTCAGCTGCTCAGGAAACCTTTTGGAAGTTGACTAGTAAAAGTAGAAAACAGAGTTTTTTATGCTGAAATGGGCTTTTTCAGGGGTTTCGTATTGCACTACGAAAACACTGATTTCGTAGTGCAAAACAGGGTTTTTACATTGTCTACACTATGAAAACGTGGATTTGTATATAATTTAAAAAATTTTCCAAAATGATGTGAGATATGACTTCTAAACACATGGTGAGGCTTCTAGGACATGGAATGAGGCTGTCAAACTTTATTTGGAAAAGGGATATGACCTTAAAAGGCTTCTAACCATATGACCTAACCCTTAAAGCATGAAATGACCTAGAGACCATTTAACACCATGACTAGAAGAAGGGTTTGTAAATGAGAATGACACTATTGAGACTCTAATCCTATAAGACTATGACTAGAAACAAGGCAAACTTTCCAAAGTTTAGAAACAAGAATTTTAGGGTGATAACACTCTCCTTGGTATTACCGACACTTGATTTGTGGCTTAACACCTGATTGGTCCATGATCTCTATTTAAAGAGCATGGAGGGTCATTTGTATGGTAATTGTTCATGAGAGAAGATTATGTAAATTTTCATTCTTTTATTAATAAATTGCCTAAAGTGGCTGTGTTGGCTCAGGTCGTGGACTGTTTCCCTCTTTGAGGGTTTTAACCACGTCAAGAATACTAGTGTATTGATCTGTGATATGTTTGTGAGCAGTTTCCTTTGGTGTTCTATCTGAGTAACTTACCTTGTAAATTCCTACATGGTATCAGAGTTATTTGAGGGTTTCATCTGTTAGTTATCCAAATCTGAAGTCGGTACAACTGCATCCAACTGTCATTTCCTAGATCTATTGTTTCTGACTGCTTGTAGGCTTAGAGGATTGTTCTATTGTGTTACGAGCATCTGTTCCAGTGAGTAAGCCCTTTCGTTTCACGCAAAAATGTTTCTGGTAGCCCTAGATATGTCATTTTTAAGATCTTGAGGTATACAGTCTTTATTTGCAATTCTAGCTATTCATCTCTCTGTTTATTTCGATTTATTTATGTCTCTATTTTTTATTACCGAATCTATACCTTTCATTTCTGCATATGCTCTTTAACCTGCGACTCTGTGTGATCTAGGAAAATCAGAAATAAAAAGGAAGGATTTTTCTCATGCGTATGCTATTTTCTGTCGTGCCTTAGTGTGATCTCGGAAAATCAGAAACATTGAGGAAAATATTTAGTTTCCAGCTAAAGCTAACTTCAAGCTGTAAGGTTTGTTTTTTTTATGTGTCCATGTCAGTTTTTTTGGTTTTTGTTTTGTAGACAAAAAAAAACTTTTTCAAGTAAGCACGCACCCCAAAGCTTCAGTGACTAAAAAAAAAAAATAGAAAAACCCTTCCTCTTTTCCAAAAATTACCAACCTTTTAAACTAGCTTATTTGGTCCAAAGTTACTTTATGAGAATAAAGGTCTTGAGTTCAAGTATTTCTTTTTGTTGAGTTACTTTTTCAAAAAGCACATATAGTTTATGTCTTAAGGTTACTTTATGTAAAAGTGTTCTCGCCCATCATAAAAAGTGAGTCACTTATAATTCTAAAGCCTCTTTATCTTTTATTTAAGTTACAATTTAGTGGGTAGCTAATAAAGTACCATTGTAAAAGTGAATTTCACTTATTTATAAAACTAAGTCACATAAATTATTTTTTTTAAAGTGAGCTAATTATATTAAGTTTGGAAAGGGGGGGTTAAATATAACATTATCATTCATTTCCACAAATTCACACACTTTGTGGGCTTTTTCAACAACTTTTATTCAAAAATCCATAAATTCTTCATCTGGAAGCCATTTTCAGAGCCGTTTTTTTAATTAGCCTAATTTTTTGAGATATTTCCATTGGAAGACTTAGTTTTAGCATCTACAACTTCAATTTCTATTAAAATGGAAATTCCATGCCAATTTATTCTTGACAGCACTAACTACTTCCAATGGTGGTCCTACTTGTGGATTTACTTTGAAGTAAAGGTCTTTACAAAATAGTCTCAGGCTAAGAAACCAAACCTCAAGATGAAGATAAGGTAGCCAATTGGGAAAATAGGCAAGATCAAGCACGTGGGTTGATAAGGATGTCTTTTTCTCCACACCTTAGATTCCATATCGCAGAACTTGATACTCCTAACGAAGCAATGAAACAACTCACTAAAGCTTTTGGAATTAAAAATGAAATTAGAGCCCATCAACTCGAAAATGAGTTGCTGACATTGGACCCCAATAATTTTCTTACATTGAAATTTTTTTGTCCAATTTCAAGACCCTTAGACTTCTCTTGGAAGGTGTTAAGGTTAAGAAAGAAGATGGTAACCTTATCTATTCCATTCTTACTAAGTTGGGACCAACTTACTCTATGTTTGTTTCCACCTTCCATTCTAGTAGAGAAGCCTTTATTTCTCAAGGACAAGATTACAAGTCCCCCTCTTTCGATGCCTTTTTTGATTCCTTAATAAGAGAACAAGAAAATCTCTTATATCTTGGTATTCTTAATCTTGGAAACTCTTCTAATAAAGCCTTAGCCACACAACAGCAACCAAATTCAAATAATTCTAAGCAGTGACCTAAAAAGAATGGTCCTAAACCAAACAAGGGTCCTAAGCAATTTCAATATCAAAATGAAAAATCAGTTCAACAAAATGATAAGGAAAATAAAAACAAAGGGAAGAAGATTGATAGACATTGCCACTTTTGTAATTGAGATGGCCACTTAGTATCCAAATGCTTTAAGAAGATGGAAGCCTTGGAAGCAGCAATAAAGAAGCATAACATCCATTTGGAACACTCTTCAACTTCAACTTCATCTTCAGGAATAACACTTTCTACATGTAGTTGTCAAGCATCTCGGTCTAGTTATGCACTAAAAGTATCTTCTTCTTCTCATTCTCGTGAGTGGCTCATAGATTCTGGAGCTTCTTATCACATGGCCAAAAACAAAGCCATGTGTTCTTCTTTAAATGATTGTAACACCAAAAGTATATATGTTGGTGATGATAGATCTCTTAGTGTTGTAGGGACTGGAACTGTTCATATAGACAATGGTCAATTTAATTATGTATTATGTGTTCCAACCTTATCCTACAACCTTCTATTTGTATATCAGACAAGTCATTCAGGTGAAGGTAAAATCGTTGAATTTTCAACTCACGATGTTGTAATCAAGGACCTAAAGGATCCTAGATAGATTTTAGCCACTGGCATTGCTGATGATTCTACAAGGTTGTATAAGTTTCACAACTTTGGGTCATCAAATCTTCCCTCAGTTTTTGTTGTTCATAATGATGAAGTGAGCAAACTTTGGCATGAGCGATTTGGTCACTTAAACTATCGCTCTCTTCAGAACCTATGTAAAGAAAATATGGTGACAGGTCTTCTCATGGTATCTTGCAGAGATGGTGTTTGTTCTGGATGTGTACTCGGAAAACATCATCGGGACAGTTTTGAAAAACATGCCTCTTGGCACGCCTCGGCCCCTCTACAGCTTGTGCATAGTGATTTATATGGTCCACTTCCAGTTGTTTCCTTCTCTGGTTACAAATATTTCTTAACTTTCATTGATGATTTCTCCAGACGCACTTGGGTATATTTCTCAAAACTCAAGAGTGAAGTATTTAACAAATTCTTGGCCTTTAAGGCCTTTGTTGAAAAACAATATGGACATCAAATTCTTAAGCTAAGATCAGATAATGGCGGAGAATATGTTAAAAATGACTTCATCAACTTTTGCACTGAGCGTGGAATCCAAATGCAACATACTGTTCCATATACTCCACAACAAAATGGTGTAGCTAAAAGGAAGAATCGCACCTTAAAGGAAATGGCTAATTGTATACTTCAATCTAAAGAACTTAGTCTTAACTATTGGGCAGAAGCAATTAACTGTGCAAATTACATACTAAATCGCACTCCTACTAAAGCTTTAAAGAACATCACTCCAGAAGAAGCATGGAGCTCTATTTAACCAGATGTGAGTCACTTTCGTGTTTTTGGAAGTGAAGCATGGGCCCATATTCCAGATGAAAAACGTAAAGCTTTAGAACCAAAAAGTGAAAAATGTATATTTGTTGGATATCCTGAAGATGTAAAAGCATATAGACTTATTCCATTTAAGTCCAAAAATGTTATAATTAGAAGAGATGTAAATTTTGATGAAAATAAATCGGCCTACGAGCCTAGTTCGGTGCATGTGCCACCTCTCTCTATCTCTTCTCCCTTTGAACATATTTATTCTTCAAATGATGAAAGTGAGGATGACAATCCTCCCCCACCTCCTCAGGATCATCCTTCGGCTCCTTCAGCTCCTTCAGCTCCTTCACTTCCAAAATGGGTCCAAGCTACTCGAGATGCAGCAGGTGATCTTGCTGGTGATCCTACAGATCAGCGTCGTACCC
>APFE030324646.1:23702-49325 GCA_000404065.3 Pinus taeda | reverse complement strand
TTGAACAATAGTATGTATGACATATTTTTGGAGCTTCCATGTGTAATTTAAAAATTAACAACACTAGAGAACTTCTATCAACAATATGCATTGGTGTGCCACATCTTGATATGCATGAAAGCTTTAAAATATATTAAATACACTAGTGTGTATGATATACATTATTAAGCCTCAATTCTTAGTTTATACCAATGTGTCACTACATATGTAAAAGCATATGTGCTTATATCGTCTTACAAATCATAGGTTTTTGTAAAGTAATACTTTTATTTTTAGAGTTAAAATTACTATGAATTGAACTCTCAACATGATAACGCATCTCATTGAAAATAAAAATATTAAATTAATGTCTTAAATTTAAAAGTTAAAAATATATTTAATAATTAATTTTTCCATAAATATTAAAAAAAACATCTACTTATAAGTTATTGAAAGAAATAATATTTTTTTCACCAATTGGGCTGTGATCCAGCAGTGATCTAAGCCATGTTTAAGGTGAGTGTTGTAAGGGTCAGAGGGTGGTTTAGCCATAGCATTCACATGCTTGGTATTGAAGGTAGGGTGGTAGCGCACATGGCATCAATTAATAACAATGAGATGGGCTAGAGTGATATCTCCTTACAGGTGTTAATGGTTTGATGCTCCTCGTTCCCAAATGCTTGGCTTCTAGTTTCAATATTTGGTGTTGGTATTATGCTCTTGGATAGCTCGTGGCCATTTGAAAGGAAAGCTCATGGCCTCTACCCACTTGGTAAAAGAGTCTGTAGCTGTTAAAACTCGTCTGTGTTGATTACTTGATTGTGGATGAATTTCCCCTATAAATCCCTCTGTTTAATTTTCACTTAAACAAAGAAGAAGGATATTAAGAGGGTCTTTCCAGTAGATATTAGCATTGATAATACAGTATTTTAATGCTTTAATATTCAAGGCTTTACACTGCTTCAAGTCAAGTTTAGATGGACATTGAAAATCCCTAAGAAACTGGACAATATCAGAGTACCAATCAGAGAGTAGATATTTTTGATCTATATGAACAAGAATAGATTGGTTTGAAGAAAGAGGTTCTTGTGGGTTCTCCCCTTCTATGAGACTAGGAAGCTGTGAAAATTCTATCACTGCAGCAACTAATTTACTTTTCCTACTTATTTCATGATAAGTTATTCATGAAATTACTTCAACAAACATTAAGATAAATATTATTGCAGATATCACAGTGTAATACAAAAACAAACATATGCACACATTGACACAGTTATTTTGGACTAATGTCCCTGGAAAAACCCAATGTGGAAAAATAGGTGCAGCAAGGGAGGATGTTATTATTCAATAATTTTCTAATACCATAAGGTGCCAAACTGGCTTACCCACAAATGGACAAATTTTCAGCAGTTCTTTGGAATCCAGTGTAGGCTCCACTGACCTCTGCGTCAGCCTAAAACCCTCTGTGGTAGAATAAAACCCTCTGCATCAGCCTGAAACCATTTGCGTTAGCCTATCAAGGCTTTGTGCGACCTCTCTATTTTTTTGCGTCACTCCTGTAGCCTCTACGTGGATGACGCAGGCCCTTCTGGCTCTGCACAATCTCTGTTTCCTTTGCGTGGCTTCCTCTGGCTCTGTGTATGCCTCTTCTGCCTCTGTGTTGATCTCCCATCTCTCTATTCCATACTTGCTACCTCCCGATTGCTCTCTAGACCACTAGTTCAATTTCTCAGCAAACCCCGCTCCATAAATTGAACTGACTGGTCTCCTTCAATGTCTTCTCCAAGTGCCCCTCAAGCCTCCCCTTATGCTTTTCCTGTTGACATCTCAACGGTCGAGATTAAGTCCCTAATTGATGGATAAGATTAGATTTGGATTGATCCATCTCTTTTGGACCATTCTAACATAGATTCATATTAATACACATTAATTTTTTATTTTCCCTAAGTTTAGACTTAGGGATCCATTAAAAATATTAACTATTTTAATATCTCCTGATTTGTTTAGAATCTACCCAAACCCTTTTTGTGTATTAGAGATCTCATGATCCCCAACCTCTTCACCAAATTTCATGGCTAGATCACATCCAATGCTACCCCAAATCAACACTCCCTCTTAGCGAGGACAATGGTCTAGCAATACTCCTCACTAAGTATTACTCTAATCATTTGACATCGGTACCTATGCTGATGCTAGGCCTTCCTGCTCAACATCCTCTGCATTTCTTCCTCTTGTACTACCACCCATGACTCTGCTACTTCCGTTGTTGCATCTATATGATAGCTCCCTCTGCATATGTGCTTCTGCTGGTCTTTTCTCCCAACACTGAATCCGCACTACAACTCCTTTGCATATGTGTTGTTGTTGGTCCTTTCTCCCAACACTGCAACTACCTCTTCATTCGTGCTACTAAAAAACTACTTCTGAAAGGGGTTCTTTATGATCCCCATCTTTTCCCTTAAGTAGCCAAATTTTAACTTTCCAAGGGCCTTAGTGAGGATATCTACCACTTGTTCCCCTATAGGAGTGTAGCTCAACTGTATAGCTCCTCGTTGGACACAATCTTTGAAAAAGTGACACCAGATATCAATATGCTTCGACCTATCTTGAAATACTAGATTCTCAGAGAGTTTGATGCAACTCTGATTATCACACATGACCCTGGTGGCCTCCATATTTCTTCTGAATAGGTTTACCAAAAATTTTCTAAGCCATATGGCCTCACACAAAGTTGTGCTTTCTGCCATATATTCTACCTCAATTGAGCTTAGAGTCACGGACTTCTGTTTCCTACTGCACCAAGAGGTCATTCCTGATCCAATGTTGAATCAATACCTAGAGGTACTTTTTTGATCCACTAAACTTCCTGCACAATCTGCATCAGTAAATCCACTCAACTTGATATCCTTCCCCTTATTGTACAAGAGCCCATAATCAACCATTCCCTGCAAATACCTAAGCACATGCTTGGTTACTTCCCAGTGAGCCCTCATTGGTTCCACCATGAACTTACTGAGGGTGTTGATAGCGTAGCAAATATCTAGCCTAGTATTGACTAGATACGTCAAGGACCCTATGAGTTGTTGGTATAGGGTGGGATCAACATCCTTGTCTTCTGTTGCATCAATCTTCTTCCAGTTGGTGATCATTGTTGTAGCTATATATGTGCAGTCTCCCATCCCAAAACTTTTCAGGATATCTGTAGCATACCTTCCTTGCCGAAGGAAGATTTCTCCTTTCTATCGCCAAACTTCCAACCCTAGGAAATAGTGCATTTGTCCTAGATCCTTCATATCTAACTCTGTGGCTAGATTCTTTTGCAGTCTTCAATGACTCTGGATGATCATGTTAGGAAGAGATATTCCACCTATAATACTAAGATAAGTGGTTCGCTCTCTACGACTAGATAGTAGAGATTCGGATCCGCGTCACTCTTAACAAACCCCATCTTCTACAAGTAGCCATCTATTTGACCATACCACACTCTTGGTGCCTACTTCAGCCCATACAAGGATTTCTTCACTCTACATACATGAGACTTCTTCTCATGAGTTTCAAAGCCCTCTGGTTGTTCAATGTATACTTCTTCTTCTATTACCCCATTCATAAATATTGTCTTGAAATCCATCTGATGGATCTCCCATCCTTTCTGGGTTGCAAGAGATATCATGGTCCTAATAGATGTATACCTGGCTACCAAGGTTAAGGTTTACTCATAATCAATCCCTTCCTTTTGAGCATACCCCTTAGCCACAAACCTGGCCTTGTATTTTTAAACACTGTCGTCCGTAACATATTTGATGTTGTAGATCCATCTTGAACCTACCATAAATCTGTTTTGAGGCCTTGACACCACCTCCCAGACATCGTTTACCATTATGGATTTATACTCCTTCACCATCACATCTACCAAACCTGATGCTGAGCTACCTCCTTGAAGCTCGTATGCTCTCCATCCTGAGCTACTAACACCTGATACTTGTCTGGTTGTTTTCGTTCCCTTTTACCTTTCCTTGGCTCTCCGATGAAGTTCTCTGCATCACGCAGAATCTGATGAAGTTCCCTGCTAGTTCTTCCTCTGTCAATAGGTGATTTTGTTTACTCCTCTTCCTCATCCTAAGAATCTTCCTGATTTGAGGAAGAATTCTTAACTTCCGTTGGTTGAAGAGGCATGAGCAACGAATCCTCTTTTGACTGCTCCTTGAAAGGCATTTCGCGAGATCTTCCAAAAGCTCTATCCTCCATGAACTTTCAATCTCATGTACTATTACCTTCCTGCTCCCTGGAAGATAGATCCTGTATGCCTTAGCATTCTCACTATATCCTTCTAGATACCCCTTTTCTGCAGTCTAATCCAACTTCTTCCTCTTTTCTTCGGGTATGTGATAATATGCCAAACTCCCAAATATCATTAAATGATTGACTTCAGGTGGCTTCCCAGTGAAGACTTTCTCTAAAGTAATCTTGCCCAATGCTTGATGATGAGTCCTGTTCTGAACATAGACAATTGTGTTGCATGCTTCTGCCCACAAGAAGTTTGGCATATCTTGATCATACATCATGGCCCTTGCTGCTTCTACAATAGTCCTATTTTTCCATTCTACCACCCCATTCTTCTTCAAATTTTAGGGAGTTGTCCACTCACTTCTGATGCCCTCCTTAGAACAATAATCGGTGAAGTCCTTATCGACATACTCTCCACCATTATCTAAGCACAAGACTTTTATTTTCTTACGTGTCAGATTCTCCACTAGAGCCTTAAACTCTTTGAATCGACAGAAAACCTCATCCTTGGTTTTCAGTTTTCCTTGAGTGGTCATTAATGAAGGTAAGGAAATACTTGGCACCACTGAGAGATTTGATGAATATAAGTCTGTAGATATCTGAGTGTATCGATCCTAGTACACTCTTGGCCCTGTGGTTGCTCCATGGAAATGCAACCTTGGCATACTTTCCTAGAGAACATCCCTTGCATACATCATCTTGTTCTGTACTCAGATCCATAACTCTTGTTACAATGCTCCTGAGAATTCTCATAGCTCCATGGTGCAAGTGACCCATCCTTCTGTGCCATAGTTTGTTCAGGTCTTTGTCCTCATGACTGCCTATTAGTGCCATTAGAAATTCTAGTTGTAATCTATAAAACTAATTACTTTTGATCCCAATCTGCACTTTATTTTTCCAACTCAGGTGTTTGACATATACCTTTTCCTCAATAAAGTGGACATCATAGACCTTGCTTTGTGTTAGAGCCTAGATTTACCTCAGGCTGAAAAAGGTAGCATCCAAGGCCAACATCAAACCACGCTCAACCTCGTAGCTAGCACTACCAGGTCAGGAGAGGGCTCTCTCCGAGTCAATCTCAGCTAATTATGATCACTAAGGGCTTGAGATGACTAATTTAACTACTGATCTTAGGCTAGGTATAGATGTAAAGATTTTACATTGAATAAATGATGCGTTTGTGGGCTCTAATGGAGAAACAAATTTTGGGTGCAGGGAATGAGGCTCAGTCTTGCAAAGGGCTCAATGGGGCAAGGTAGGCAACTGTATTTGGCACTTCAAATCAAATGAGATGGATGGTTTAGACAGAGGAGGAGTTGAAGAGGGAAAGAGAAGCCATGGATCCCATCCAAACAATTGAAAACATCAAAAAACTAGAGCAAACTTCAAGTGGAGCACTGCAATTTCAATGTATTCTACTTACACTCTTGTTTGATTTAGCTGAGAAGAAATAAGAGGGAAAATGACATACATAACATATAAGTAAATTCACAAGTACATAAGAAAGCACTGTACCAAAACAAATGCCATAGGGATCCCAAAGAGTGTTGCAAACCTTTCCTTAATTCCTTAGCCAAAATGTTGATATGAGTGTACAATGAAGCTCCTTGCTTTCTTAAGAGTCCAACCATGAAAATGAATGAAAAAACACATAATATACACAAAGAATATCTCATACTAGCCTCTAGGGGTCGAGCTCACATGTTTAGGCACTGACCCAACTGATTCTAAACTTGGAACTAGAAATTAAGCAATGGAACAACATGCCTCTAGAAATAAGGGAACTGATTCATTCAATTTCAAACAACTTTTTAACTGATGAATCTACCTTACCAAGTGAAAATTTAACATATTCACATCATGATCCATCATTGTACATGAAATTACATCACAATTTGACATTAAGAAAGTGAAAAAGTCAAACTGGCCAAAGCAATACTTGGTCAAACTGGCAAAATTTTCTCTATGCGCCGCACTTGATTCTCTATGCGTAGTGCCTGTTTGGACCCACTTTTGGAGGCCTTCCTAGTGTCCAAATTAACTCCAAGTATTCTATTTGGAAAGGTCTACCTGTCTGCTTTCCAACCCAAGTGGAATGTTTTAATTTTTCCTCCATTTGCCCCTCCAAAATTCAGTTCTCCCAACACTACTTCCTGTGTGTCAAAATAGGGGCATTAAGGTCATTTGTTGAGGGTTTTTTACCTTTTTGAGGGCTCAAAACCTATCCAAATTTCCTTGCCATGGATAGGAAAGCATATTTTTTCATGCCAAATCCAAAAATGCTGAGTTTTTGTTCTTTGGAGGCTCCTAGGAAAAGCGAACGCCATGTGGCGCAGCGCATAGGGCAGAAAATCCTGTTTTTTTGTGCCAAAAATTTCAAAAATGCAAAAAGTGCTCGAAATTTTTTGAAGTTTGGGCTGATTATTTTCCATCAAACATGTTGTTGGGCCAAGGAAGCCTCAGCCAATATCTGAAGTCGATCATGCTCCTTTCACCTCTTTGATTCCTTATTCAATTTTGCCTTTAAACTCCTTATTCTTGCCTTGCAAACTTTGTTCCTCACCATGTAATGAAAAGCCATTTGTCTCAACAAGATTTTCTCCTTGTTGGCCTTCTCCAACAATCTCTCTAAGTGGATATTGACTCTCTCGAGCCAAGACTCCCGATCGGCATTGATCTCTTGCTCAAGTGAAGTGAACTGCACCCTCCTCCTTTGGGCAGCTTGGCGATTCTCCCGAATGTTTTACAACTCCATGATCACCTGATGATCTTCAAGCTACTTATTCCTTTGCTCCAAGTACTTTATAATCCACTTAGACCTCTCCAAGTTGAGGGACAAGGCCTTGATGTCTGCCTGCTGCTCTTGGATGATTTCTTTGAGCTTTGTGGGCCCATATCTGTATCATCATCCTCAATAAGAATAAATTCTTGCTCACCTGAAGGCCCCTCATTCTGTAATGGCCTCTTGCCTTTGTCCTGAACCTGTGGTGCTGATGACAGAAGCAAGACCCCTTCCTTCCTGGATGGAGATAATACTCGCTTGGCTTCGGCGAATAACTTCGTAGTGCCTTTTCTGATAAGTGAGAAACACCGGCATACTGGCGACCTGTGTCTCATGACCCTCATGCTGATAAGAAGGTCCACCTGTCTCATGCAAAGCCTCTGAAGGTCCCTGAGGAGCTCTGAAAAACTCACGAGAGATGAAGTCCTCGCAAGTGATGCCTTGCAAGCCAAGCTAACAGATGACCACAATTTTTATGAGAGCAAAATTATATATACTATTGAACTACTACTGAGGAGTCTTGTGCTGCACTAGAGTGGTCATCTTCTCAATATTTTGGCACATGAAGTAAGGGATGTTCATCATCCTTACCTTGGTAAAATGCATCAGCAGCCGAATATGATAAGCGTACAAATGGGAGAACCGGCCCTCAAAGCTGAAATACTTCATAATCAATTTCACTAACGGAGCATATGAATCTTTGAGGTACCAAAAAGGAAAAAATCTCTTGAGTTGTCTCAAAAATCCGGGCTTGATGTATGTTTCATAATGCTGCCAGTCAATTTGCTACCTCTTGTTCCATTGCTCTCCAATGTTAGGAATACTGGTTGCTAGTGAAATAGAATCTGGTGTTAATGTGAAAGTGACACCAGCTAGAGTGGCTTGACCATCATGTAAATGCAGCACAAACAAACGAGCCAACTCATGATCAAACTGAATGCTAGCAACCTTCTCACAAAATTCATAGCAAGATTGGTGTTGGAAATAAGAGATGGCAAGAGGGCAGGCCTGTAATTCAACAAGAGAGGTTGGTTCTTCTCTAATATGTTTGCCACCTCTATGAGGCCTCGTGGGTGCATGTACCTCTGTAGGTGAGTCATTGTGTGTCTCCTCTTCATAATCATATGAAGGATCAGATGCCATCACTGCTAGTGGATAAATTGTTTTGGAGTTGCCTTGATGAAAAATAGGTGATTTGTGTGATGTGTTTTGACTTTTTCCACCAAGGGAAATAGTGATATGAGGGACTGTGGAGGGAGAAAACAGTGAGGGGTTTAGGGACTATTGGGGTAGGGTTTAGTTAAGGGAAGAAGAAACTAGGAAGTAGTTTGGGAGTTTTTAGTATAGGACTAGGGTTTGGTAATTTGCATGAGGGATTTTGGGAAATGGGATTTGGGATATGGGATTGGTGAATTTAGGGGTATGTCAATTTAGGGAATAGGGAAATCAAGGGAAAAATGGGGTAAGGGAGTGGTGAGGTGAGGGGATAACTTGGAAATGTGGTAGTCCCATCACGAGTTTGCATTTTGCATCATCAATATGAGGTTATTTATCCTTGTAATTCTATGAGTATTATATTGGTTTATATGTGGATAATATGGTTGTGATTTCCTTGGTATTTATGTTACTATTATGTTGTTTGTGTATATGTTTGATGACACTGACTATGTATGGCTCTCATCATATTTTTACTTTTCAATGAATGAAAAATGTATCTATGACCTAATAGATGATAATGAAACAATGATATAAGGGTACAATGCTCCTTAGTGATTCTTATATAAGTATGAGATCCCTATGCTTAAATATGTTGTTTACACCTGTAGATTACATATTCTTGATATCTTTGATGAAATGTTTGTCAAGGCTAGTAGGGGTCCGATTAGGGGCTTGTTCAAGTATTTACATTTTCATCATTGTTTCCTTGTTATCTTTCTGTTATGAATGTTTCATTCAATTCTGGGTAGTGACCTAGGCTATTGCCCTAAAAAAGTGGCTGAAATTATGGGGATGCTAGCACACCACTGAGAAAAATATTCCCTCGATGCTGGCATGCCTTGTCATGAGAGTGTCCAAAACCTCCTAGATGTTGTGAGGCCCATAACATGGGAGTGCCCAGAGGTAAAGTGGTCTAAAACCTTAGTGGGACCCATGGGCTAGCTACCTGAATGGTTGGGATGGTTCATGGGAATCTTGTAGTTGATGTGGAAGGTATGTATGTTGTGTTTTTGTCAATTCCACTTCTTGAAGGTCACATAGGAGGTTGAATCCAATCATAGTAGCCTCTCGTCACATGTTTACCCCAGCTGGCCTGTTTCTTAGCTAGATGTCGGAAGAGGGTGTTACAAAATTACATACATTCTTAGCATATCCTCAATCACTTGATTCACCCATTTAGCCTGCCTCAGTTTGAGGGTGGTATGCACCTAGCCCCTCAAACAAGGCCTTCCAAAATGTAGAAGTAAATATAACATCTCTATCAGAAATTACCACCTTTGGTATCCCATGCAACCTTAAAATTTATTTCATAAATATATTAGCAATCTGAATTTTCTTAAAGGTACATTTCACCATAATGAAATGAGCAGACTTACTTAGTTTGTCTACTACCATCATTATGGAGTCATTTTTTTTCATGGTATTAGGTAGGCCAGTAATAAAATCCAATGTAATGATCTCCCACTTCTATTTTGGAATGGGTAGTGGGTGGAGCAGTCCGAGTGGATGCTGGTGTTTTGTCTTTACTTGTTGACATTCGAAGCACTAGGCTAAATACTCAACCACCTCTTTTTTTGTACCATAATACCATCTTATACAGCAATAAAATGGAACTAACTCTCATGAAATGAGAAACGTGAGGTCCACATAGATGATGTGTGTGCATATCAAACGATCTGATTTTGCCTTCATTTTCCCCAATAGTTGACTTCTTTGCACGCTAACTATCCGACTAGCTAAAAGCCTAACCAACTACCTAATTGATCCACTAAGTGCATTGTACAATCAATTCTCGATTTTCTTGATACCTACAAAATATCCAAAGGTGTTATGAATATGCATACTTTTCTTTTCGAAATCCATATATCAACACAATCCTTCTGAAATTCAGGAGATGAAATTACCTGTGTACACAACCTTGAAAATTGGAGTTTCTCGAAACCGAAGTATAACTTGATGTTTTACAGACCTAGATTTTGATATAGGAATCATAAAAGAATTAGTAACTTGATCATCTTTTCTAAAATATGTATCACATTATCATGCATCGACCTTCTCCATAATGGACATGAAGATGAGAATGGTTAATCTTACTATGTGAAACATAAATAGTTACAACTTATATCACACTTTGATTTTCACAAGAAACCACAACCAATGTCTCAATTTGAAAACCAAGTCCACCCATTATAAAGTCAAATCCATTACTATATTTGTGACAATGATGTAGTGCACCATGATACTTTACTTTTGTGGGTCAAAAACAGACCAAGTTTATTGTTTTTCATGACCAAGTTGTTAAGTTCCCTTAATATAACAAATAAATCTATCTGTGAGTTTAAAGTGACCTTCATGTGGATCTTGCATATAATATAGGGAAAACACTCTTTAATGAAGGATTTTGTGGAGGCATTTCATGTTACAGAACAACGAAATATATATAAAAAAAAACTATCTTACAAAAAAGTTTTGCTATTTGTAATAGACATTTTGTTTGTTGGTGTACTTATATCAATAGTGTGAATCAATTTCCCAAATATATGTAATATACATCAATGCACCATGTTTTGATACACACCAAGGTTTCTGAATGTCTATGTTGAACAATAGTATGTATGACATATTTTTGGAGCTTCCATGTGTAATCTAAAAATTAACAACACTAGAGAACTTCTATCAACAATATGCATTGGTGTGCCACATCTTGATATGCATGAAAGCTTTAAAATATATTAAATACACTAGTGTGTATGATATACATTATTAAGCCTCAATTCTTAGTTTATACCAATGTGTCACTACATATGTAAAAGCATATGTGCGTATATCGTCTTACAAATCATAGGTTTTTGTAAAGTAATACTTTTATTTTTAGAGTTAAAATTACTATGAATTGGACTCTCAACATGATAACGCATCTCATTGAAAATAAAAATATTAAACTAATGTCTTAAATTTAAAAGTTAAAAATCTATTTAATAATTAATTTTTCCATAAATATTAAAAAAAACATCTATTTATAAGTTATTGAAAGAAATAATATTTTTTTCACCAATTGACCTGTGATCTAGTAGTGGTCTAAGCCATGTTTAAGGTGAGTGTTGTAAGGGTCAGAGGGTGGTTTAGCCATAGCATTCACATGCTTGGTATTGAAGGTAGGGTGGTAGCGCACATGCCATCAATTAATAACAATGAGATGGGCTAGAGTGATATCTCCTTAAAGGTGTTAATGGTTTGATGCTCCTCGTTCCCAAATGCTTGGCTTCTAGTTTCAGTATTTGGTGTTGGTATTATGCTCCTGGATAGCTCGTGGCCATTTGAAAGGAAAGCTCATGGCCTCTACCCACTTGGTAAAAGATTCTGTAGCTGTTAAAACCCGTCTGTGTTGATTACTTGATTGTGGATGAATTTCCCCTATAAAATCCAACCCCCACTGTAGAAAAGGAGCATGAACCAATACTAGAACCAAAGGAAGTGCTAACAATTTATGTCTCCCAGAAAATAATTGGCATGGTATGCAACTTCTCACTCTTGATCCAGATTCTTTAAGAAGTTCGGGCCAGTAGAAACCTGCCTTTAAAATTTGTAGGTTGTTGCTCTCTAGGCATAGTGTCCACCACAAAACCCTGCATGGAATTGATCTATAAATCCCTCGGTTTAATTTTCACTTAAACAAAGAAGAAGGATATTAAGAGGGTCTTTCCAGTAGATATTGGCATTGAAAATACAGTATTTTAATGCTTTAATCTTCAAGGCTTTACACTGCTTCAAGTCAAGTTCAGATGGACATTGAAAATCCCTATGAAACTGGACAATATCAGAGTACCAATCAGAGAGTAGATATTTTTGATCTATATGAACAAGAATAGATTGGTTTGAAGAAAGAGGTTCTTGTGGGTTCTCCCCTTCTATGAGACTAGGAAGTTGTGAAAATTCTATCACTGCAGCAACTAATTTACTTTCCTACTTATTTCATGATAAGTTATTCATGAAATTACTTCAACAAACATTAAGATAAATATTTTTGCAGATATCACAGTGTAATACAAAAACAAACATATGCACACATTGACACAGTTATTTTGGACTAATGTCCCTGGAAAAACCCAATGTGGAAAAATAGGTGCAGCAAGGGAGGATGTTATTATTCAATAATTTTCTAATACAACAAGGTGCCAAACTGGCTTACCCACAAATGGACAAATTTTCAGCAGTTCTTTGGAATCCAGTGTAGGCTCCACTAACCTCTGCGTCAACCTGAAACCCTCTGTGGTAGAATAAAACCCTCTGCATCAACTTGAAACCATTTGCGTTAGCCTATCGAGGCTTTGTGCGACCTCTCTGTTCTTTTGCGTCACTCCTGTAGCCTCTACGTGGATGACGCAGGCCCTTCTGGCTCTGCACAGTCTCTGTTGCCTTTCCGTGGCTTCCTCTGGCTCTGTGTATGCCTCTTCTGCCTCTGTGTTGATCTCCCATCTCTCTATTCCATACTTGCTACCTCCCGATTGCTCTCTGGACCACTAGTTCAATTTCTCAGCAAACCCCACTCCATAAATTGAACTGACTGGTCTCCTTCAATGTCTTCTCCAAGTTCCCCTCAAGCCTCCCCTTATACTTTTCCTGTTGACATCTCAACGGTCGAGATTAAGTCCCTAATCGATGGATAAGATTAGATTTGGCTTGATCCATGTCTTTTGGACCATTCCAACATAGATTCATATTAATACACATTAATTTTTTATTTTCCCTAAGTTTAGACTTAGGGATCAATTAAAAATATTAACTATTTTAATATCTCCTGATTTGTTTAGAATCTACCCAAACCCATTTTGGTTATTAGAGATCTCATGAGCCCCAACCTCTTCACCAAATTTCATGGCTAGATCACATCCGATGCTACCCCAAATCAACACTACCTCTTAGCGAGGACAATGGTCTAGCAATACTCCTCACTAAGTATTACTCTAATCATTTGACATCGGTACCTGTGCTGATGCTAGGCCTTCCTGCTCAACATCCTCTGCATTTCTTCCTCTTGTACTGCTACCCATGACTCTGCTACTTCCGCTGTTGCATCTATACGATAGCTCCCTCTGCAGCTGTGCTTCTTCTGGTCTTTTCTCCCAACACTGCATCCGCACTACAACTCCTCTGCATCTGTGTTGTTTTTGGTCCCTTCTCCCAACACTGCAACTACCTCTTCATTCGTGCTACTAACACACTACTTCTGAAAGGGGTTCTTTATGATCCCCATCTTTTCCCTTAAGTAGCCAAATTTTAACTTTCCAAGGGCCTTAGTGAGGATATCTACCACTTGTTCCCCTGTAGGAGTGTAGCTCAACTGTATAGCTCCTCGTTGGACACAATCTTTGAAAAAGTGACACCAGATATCAACATTCTTCGACCTATCTTGAAATACTAGATTCTCAGAGAGTTTGATGCAACTTTGATTATCGCACATGACCGTGGTCGCCTCCATATTTCTTCTGAATAGGTTTACCAACAATTTTCTAAGCCATATGGCCTCACACAAAACTTCCTTCACAATCTGCATCAGTAAATCCACTCAACATGATATCCTTCCCCTTATTGTACAAGAGCCCATAATCAACTATTCCCTATAAATACCTAAGAACATGCTTGGTTACTTCCCAGTGAGCCCTCATTGGTTCCACCATGAACTGACTGAGGGTGTTGACAGCGTAGCAAATATCTAGCCTAGTATTGACTAGATACGTCAAGGACCCTATGAGTTGTTGGTATAGGGTGGGAACAACATCCTTGTCTTATGTTGCATCAATCTTCTTCCAGTTGGTGATCATTGGTGTAGCTATATATGTGCAGTCTCCCATCTCAAACCTTTTCAGGATATCTGTAGCATACCTTCCTTGCCGAAGGAAGATTTCTCCTTTCTATCGCCAAACTTCCAACCCTAGGAAATAGTGCATTTGTCCTAGATCCTTCATATCGAACTCTGTGGCTAGATTCTTTTTGAGTCTTCAATGAGTCTGGATGATCATGTTAGGAAGAGATCTTCCACCTATAATACTAAGATAAGTGGCTCGCTCTCTACGACTAGATAGTAGAGATTCGGATCTGCGTCACTCTTAACAAACCCCATCTTCTACAAGTAGCCATCTATTTGACCATACCACACTCTTGGTGCCTACTTCAGCCCATACAAGGCTTTCTTCAGTCTACATACATGAGACTTCTTCTCATGAGTTTCAAAGCCCTCTGGTTGTTCAATGTATTCTTCTTCTTCTATTACCCCATTCATAAATACTGTCTTGAAATCCATCTGATGGATCTCCCATCCTTTCTAGGTTGCAAGAGATATCATGGTCCTAATAGATGTATACCTGGCTACCAAGGTTAAGGTTTACTCATAATCAATCCCTTCCTTTTGAGCATACCCCTTAGCCACAAACCTGGCCTTGTATTTTTCAACACTGTCGTCCGCAACATATTTGATGTTGTAGATCCATCTTGAACCTACCATAAATCTGTTTTGAGGCCTTGACACCACCTCCCAGACATCGTTTACCATTATGGATTTATACTCCTTCACCATCACATATAACCAAACCTGATGCTGAGCTACCTCCTTGAAGCTCGTATGCTCTCCATCCTGAGCTACTAACACCTGATACTTGTCTGGTTGTTTTCGCCCCCTTTTACCTTTCCTTGGCTCTCTGATGAAGTTCTCTGCATCACACAGAATCTGATGAAGTTCCCTGCTAGTTCTTCCTCTATCTATAGGTGCTTTTGTTTACTCCTCTTCCTCATCCTAAGAATCTTCCTGATTTGAGGAAGAATTCTTAACTTCCGTTGGTTGAAGAGGCATGACCAACGAATCCTCTTTTGACTGCTCCTTGAAAGGCATTTCGCGAGATCTTCCAAAAGCTCTATCCTCCATGAACTTTCAATCTCATGTACTACTACCTTCCTGCTCCCTGGAAGATAGATCCTGTATGCCTTAGCATTCTCACTATATCCTTCTAGATACCCCTTTTCTGCAGTCTAATCCAACTTCTTCCTCTTTTCTTCGGGTATGTGATAATATGCCAAACTCCCAAATATCGTTAAATGATTGACTTCAGGTGGCTTCCCAGTGAAGACTTTCTCTAAAGTAATCTTGCCGAATGCTTGATGATGAGTCCTGTTCTGAACATAGACAACTGTGTTGCATGCTTCTACCCACAAGAAGTTTGGCATATCTTGATCATACATCATGGCCCTTGCTGCTTCTACAATAGTCCTATTTTTCCATTCTACCACCCCATTCTTCTTCAGATTGTAGGGAGTTGTCCACTCACTTCTGATGCCCTCCTTAGCACAATAATCGATGAAGTCCTTATCGACATACTCTCCACCATTATCTAAGCACAAGACTTTTATTTTCTTACGTGTCAGATTCTCCACTAGAGCCTTAAACTCTTTGAATAGACAGAAAACCTCATCCTTGGTTTTCAGTTTTCCTTGAGTGGTCATCAATGAAGGTAAGGAAATACTTGGCACCACTGAGAGATTTGATGAATATAGGTCTGTAGATATCTGAGTGTATCAATCCTAGTAGACTCTTGGCCTTGTGGTTGCTCCATGGAAATGCAACCTTGGCATACTTTCCTAGAGAACATCCCTTGCATACATCATCTTGTTCTGTACTCAGATCCGTAACTCTTGTTACAATGCTCCTGAGAATTCTCATAGCTCCATGGTGCAAGTGACCCATCCTTCTGTGCCATAGTTTGTTCAGGTCTTTGTCCTCATGACTGCCTATTAGTGCCATTAGAAATTCTAGTTGTAATCTATACAACTGATTACTTTTGATCCCAATCTGCACTTTCTTTTTCCAACTCAGGTGTTTGACATATACCTTTTCCTCAATAAAGTGGAAATCATAGACCTTGCTTTGTGTTAGAGCCTAGATTTACCTCAGGCTGAAAAAGGTAGCATCCAAGGCCAACATCAAACCACGCTCAACCTCGTAGCTAGCCCTACCAGGTCAGGAGAGGGCTCTCTCCAGGTCAATCTCAGCTAATTATGATCACTAAGGGCTTGAGATGACTAATTTAACTACTGATCTTAGGCTAGGTATAGATGTAAAGGATTTTGATTGAATAAATGATGTGTTTGTGGGCTCTAATGGAGAAACAAATTTTGGGTGCAGGGAATGAGGCTCAGTCTTGCAAAGGGCTCAATGGGGCAAGGTAGGCAACTGTATTTTGCACTTTAAATCAAATGAGATGGATATTTTAGACAGAGGAGGAGTTGAAGAGGGAAAGAGAAGCCATGGATCCCCTCCAAACAATTGAAAACATCAAAAAACTAGAGCAAACTTCAAGTGGAGCACTGCAATTTCAATGTATTCTACTTACACTCTTGTTTGATTTAGCTAAGAAGAAATAAGAGGGAAAATGACATACATAACACATAAGTAAATTCACAAGTACATAAGAAAGCACTGTACCAAAACAAATGCCACGGGGATCCCAAAGAGTGTTGCAAACCTTGTCTTAATTCCTTAGCCAAAATGCTGATATGAGTGTACAAGCAAGCTCCTTACTTTCTTAAGAGTCCAACCATGATAATGAATGAAAAAACACATAATATACACAAAGAATAGATCATACTAGCCTCTAGGGGTCGATCTCACATGTTTAGGTGCTGACCCAACTGATTCTAAACTTGGAACTAGAAATTAAGCAATGGAACAACATGCCTCTAGAAATAAGGGAACTGATTCATTCAATTTCAAACAACTTTTTAACTGGCGAATCTACCTTACCAAGTGAAAATTAACATATTCACATCATGATCCATCATTGTACATGAAATTACATCACAATTTGACATTAAGAAAGTGAAAAAGTCAAACTGGCCAAAGCAATACTTGGTCAAACTGGCAAAATTTTCTCTATGTGTCGCACTTGATTCTCTATGCATAGTGCCTGTTTGGACCCACTTTTGGAGGCCTTCCTAGTGTCCAAATTAACTCCAAGTATTCTATTTGGAAATTTCTACCTATCTAATTTCCAACCCAAGTGGAAATTTTTAATTTTTCCTCCATTTAACCCTCCGAAATTCAGTTCTCCCAACACTGCTTCCTGTGTGTCAAAATAGGGGCAGTAAGGTCATTTTTTGAGGGTTTTTTACCTTTTTGAGGGCTCAAAACCTATCCAAATTTCCTTGCCATGGGTAGGAAAGCATATTTTTTCATGCTAAATCCAAAAATGCTGAGTTTTTGTGCTTTGGAGGCTCCTAGCAAAAGCGAACGCCATGTGGCGCGGCGCATAGGGCAGAAAATCCTGTTTTTTTGTGCCAAAAATTTCAAAAATGCAAAAAGTGCTCCAAATTTTTTGAAGTTTGGGCTGAGTATTTTCCATCAAACATGTTGTTGGGCCAAGGAACCCTCAGCCAATATCTGAAGTCGATCATGCTCCTTTCACCTCTTTGATGCATTATTCAATTTTGCCTTTAAACTCCTTATTCTTGCCTTGCAAACTTTGTTCCTCACCATGTAATGAAAAGCCATTTGTCTCAACAAGATTTTCTCCTTGTTGGCCTTCTCCAACAATCTCTCTAAGTGGATATTGACTCTCTCGATCCAAGACTCCCGATCGGCATTGATCTCTTGCTCAAGTGAAGTGAACTCCACCCTCCTCCTTTGGGCAGCTTGGCGATTCTCCCGAATGTTTTGCAACTCCATGATCACCTGCTGATATTCAAGGTACTTGTTCCTTTGCTCCAAGTACTTTATAATCCACTTAGACCTCTCCAAGTTGAGGGACAAGGCCTTGACGTCTTCCTGCTGCTCTTGGATGCTTTCTTTGAGCTTTGTGGGCCCATATCTGTATCATCATCCTCAATAAGAATAAATTCTCGCTCACCTGAAGGCCCCTCATCCTGTAATGGCCTCTTGCCTTTGTCCTGAACATGTGGTGCTGATGACAGAAGCGAGACCCCTTCCATCCCGGATGGAGATAATACTCACTTGGCTGCTGCGAATAACTGCCTAGTGCCTTTCTGATAAGTGATAAACACCGGCATACTGGCAACCTGTGTCTCATGACCCTCATGCTGATAAGAAGGTCCACCTGTCTCATGCAAAGCCTCTGAAGGTCCCTGAGGATCTCTGAAAAACTCACGAGAGATGAAGTCCTCGCAAGTGATGCCCTGCAAGCCAAGCTAACGGATGACCACAATTTTTATGAGAGCAAAATGATATATACTATTGAACTACTGCTGAGGAGTCTTGTGCTGCACTAGAGTGGTCATCTTCTCAATATTTTGGCACATGAAGTAAGGGATGTTCATCATCCTTACCTTGGTAAAATGCATCAGCAGCCGAATATGATAAGCATACAAATGGGAGAACCGGCCCTCAGAGCTGAAATACTTCATAATCAATTTCATTAAAGGAGCATATGAATCTTTGAGGTACCAAAAAGGAAAAAATATCTTGAGATATCTCAAAAATCCGGGCTTGATGTATGGTTCATAATGCTGCCGATCAATTTGCTACCTCTTGTTCCATTGCTCTCCAATGTTAGGAATACTGGTTGCTAGTGAAATAGAATCTGGTGTTAATGTGAAAGTGACGCCAGCTAGAGTGGCTTGACCATCATGTAAATGCAGCACAAACAAACGAGCCAACTCACGATCAAACTGAATGCTAGCAACCTTCTCACAAAATTCATAGCAGGATTGGTGTTGGAAACAAGAGATGGCAAGAGGGCAGGCCTGTAATTCAACAAGAGAGGTTGGTTCTTCTCTAATATGTTTGCCACCTCTATGAGGCCTCGTGGGTGCATGTACCTCTGTAGGTGAGTCATTGTGTGTCTCCTCTTCATAATCATATGAAGGATCAGATGCCATCTCTGCTAGTGGATAAATTTTTTTGGAGTTGCCTTGATGAAAAATAGGTGATTGTGTGATGTGTTTTGACTTTTTCCACCAAGGGAAACAGTGATATGAGGGACTGTGGAGGGAGAAAACAATGAGGGGTTTAGGGACTATTGTGGTAGGGATAAGTTAAGGGAACAAGAAATTAGGAAGTAGTTTGGGAGTTTTTAGTATAGGACTAGGGTTTGGTAATTTGCATGAGGGATTTTGGGAAATGGGATTTGGGATATGGGATTGGTGAATTTAGGGGTATGTCAATTTAGGGAATAGGGAAATCAAGGGAAAAATGGGGTAAGGGAGTGGTGAGGCGAGGGGATAACTTGGCAACCAAAGAATTAATACAAAACTGTTGCACTCTTTTCTTTGGTAGGGTTTGATTTTCTTATTCAACACCATCAAACAACCACCATCAAACAAGCACCAAAATTGGATGAAAAGTAATGATAGAAGCTCAACCTACTTGTACCAATGACAATCCACGCATTTTGGCCGATTTGGAATGGATGTTGAAGTTTTTGGGCTTGCTAACTATGTGTGTCGCGCACAAAACCCAATGCGTCGTGCCATCTGTGTGCGTCGCGCCCATGCAAACTTGAACTAGAGGTTGTGGTTCTATGCACTGCGCCCGATATGTGCGCCGCGGCACCTGCCCAATGCACTATGCCTCTGTTTTTTGGCAATTTTCTCCAACTTTGCCTTGCTTGCTCACCAACCCAACTTTGATTTGCTCAAGTTTGTTTTTGCAATGCCAATGAACCTTTCAATTGAAGAGAAGACTTATATACAAGGAGCCTTTAAATTTTTGGTTTGCAAAACCCACTTTTACAATGTTTTGAAAATGACTTTATTTTTAAACTCTGTTTTTGAACTTTTTCACTTCATTTGATCTTGTGATGAACTAAATGACCCGAGCTTTGATTGTTTTGCAGGGGGTTGGAGCTACTGGGGCTAGGGAAAGTGACTAGGGTTACAAATGAAATGATTTACATATGAAGAAAATAAAATTACATGATTTTTGTATAGTAAAAGAAAAAATACTCTATTTTTCCTCAAAACAGATTTTTGAGGAAAGACATGTCTTTGAACACTTGATGATGAAATTTATTGATGCTGGAACCTCCTCATGTGCCTGCTGGGTGTTATTAGACAATTTAAAACACTTTTTGGTGAAACCCTAATGAAACCCTAGACTTAATGACAGTGAAACCCTAAGAATGACTCTTGCAAATTTAAAGACAAAAAGGTGACTGAATGTGTTTTTTGATGAATAAACATGAGCCAGCAGGTAAATGACATGAGGGAAAAGTAGGAGAAACCATTACTGTCAGATGATCCATGCACCTAATGGAATGCAACTAACCGGGCAGGACACCTGATATGCAATGCAACAAGAGGATTTGATCTCTGACGGAGGGATGAAGGTACTGACACTAACACTTTGTAGTTGTGACACAGAAAGTAAGTTCATCCCCAATCTTGGTACATGCAGTACATTTGTGGCACAGAACCGCTCTCCCGCTTTTGTCTGAAAAACTATGGTACCCTTTCCTACTGGAGTACATTTTGCCTTGTTCCCAATGGTGATGTAAAAGTTCATCTTCTCTTCTCAATATTCTAAGAAACACTCCCTGATTCCCTTCATATGCCACAGGGCTCCACTGTCTATATACCATACTTATGATGATGCAACACTAGTCATGTACGCCACTTGTTTTCCAACATGGAAGCCAACATAGAGAAATCAAAATCTCTCTCTCTTGTGAAATTTTCTGAAAATCTGTGAGAGTCCCCTGAGGTGGATGCCTATACATCGCGGTCTCAACCCATAACTGATTTTCTCTTTCTGTCTCTCATTACTTGCTATGCTACCATGTGAAAATTTTATCACTATAGCAACTCATTTACTTTTCCTACTTATTTCATCATAAGTTATTCATGAAATTATTTCAACAAACATTAAAATAAATACTGCTGCAGATATCACACTGTAATACAGAAACAAACATATGCACACATTGAAAAAGTTATTTTGCGCTAATGTCCCCGAAAAAACCCAATGTGGGAAAACTCGTGCAGCAAGGGAGGATGTTATTATTTAGTAACTGGCTTACCCACAGATGGACAAATTTTCAATAGTTCTTATGAATCCACCGTAGGCTCCACTAACCTTTGTGTCAGCTTGAAACCCTCTGTGTTAACCTCAAACCCTCTTTGTCAGCCTGAAACTCTTTGCGTTAGCCTACTAAGGCTTTGTGCAGCCTCTCTAGCCTTTTGCTTCACTCCTTCTGCCTATGCATGGATGACAAAGGCCATTCTAGCTCCACACAGTCTCTATTGCCTCTGTGTGGCTTCCTTTGGCTCTGTGTCTGCCTCTTTTTCCTCTGTGATGATATCCTATTTCTTTGTTCTGTTCTTACTGCCTCTTGACTGCTCTCAAGACGACTGGTTCAATTTCTTAGCAAACCCCGCTCCAGAAATTGAACTAACTGGTCTCCCTCAGTGTCTTCTCCAATGCCCTTCAAGCCTCCTCTTATACTTTTCCTGTTGACATCTCAATGATCGAGATTAAGTCCCTAATCAACAGCTAAGATTAGATTTGGCTTGATCCATGTCTTTTGCACCATTCTAATATAGATTCATATTATTACACATTAATATTTTATTTTCCTTAAGTTTAGACTTAGGGACTCCATTAAAAATACTAATTATTTTAATATCTCTTGATCTGTTTAGAATCTGCCCAAACCCTTTTTAGGTATTGGAGATCTCATGAGCCCCAACCTCTCCACCAAATTTCATGGCTAGAGCACATCTGATGCTACCCCAAATCAAAAGAATTTCTTGTGGGTTCTCCCCAAATAAAATTGAAGAAGGTTCTCGTGGATTCTCTTCATATTAAATTGAAGAAGATTGTTGTGGATTCTCCTCAGATGAAATTTTAGAAACCAGATTTATCCCCAATACTTTGCAATTGGATCCAGCTAACAATTTGGCCAGGCTTTGAACCTTTACTAGCTTTGTGGTATTAATGTCAAGGTCAAATTCAAGGATATTAGCAATCAATCTTCCTCTTGCTCCTTCAGTATCGGGTTGGGACAAAACAATTTTAATAACATGATTAGGGACATAAGTTGTAATGTGTATGTTGACACCTAATCCTCAGTGATTAGGGAACTAAATGTGAACAATTATTGAGAAGATGGACTGAACAATCACATTCATGTATATAATAGATAGTTGGCTAAATGAATAAATGCATTAGTTTTCTGGAGTTACTCCTGGCCTGACATGGTATCAGAGCACAGGTCCTAGGTTCTTTTTTTAACCATTGCTTTGTAACTCCTGTCCATTGCTTTGTAACCTTTGTCCCACACCTGAAGGAAACGCTTGCCTGCCTGAAGCTACATACCAAATGGTGTCAGAGCTGAAACGCATGCTGCCTGAAGTGAAACGCACACTGCCTATGAACGCTGCTGAGTGAAACGCCTGGCCTGACATACCAAACGTCTAAGAGGAGAAACACTCCCTGAAGCTGCATACCAAACATGTGAGCAAGAGAAACGCGTGCCTGAAGGTAAGGTAACGCTGTTGCGGATTTGATATATGACTACTGTATTAAAGAAAAAACGTTGTTGCGGGTTTGATATCTGTTGCGGATTTGATATATGCTACTGTAAAACGCTGTTGAGGATTTGATATATGACTACTGTATTAAAAAAACATTGTTGCGGTTTGATATCTGTTGTGGATTTGATATATGACTATTGTAAAACGCTATTGCGGATTTGATATATGACTAATGCGTACACAAACTCTTAAGCGACAATCCTTTTCCATGGATACCCCGCTGAATCGCTGATAGTAGATAGTGTGGGTCCCTTTGAACCTCCTTGCAGGTTCTCAATCCATCTGCAAATCCTCTTTATGAATGCCACGAACAGCCCATCCAAAATACCTATCTCTGGGTGCTGTGATCACCCACATATCCACAAATTTTGTAGGAATGATACCGGCATAAATCTTCGCGTAAATATTGAGAATGCAGTTTCTAACAACGTCATGGTAGTACTTTGTCATTAGAGTAGAGAGTAGGTTTACATTCTTTCTACTTCCGTTGACAATTATTGATATTGCACATAGGATTGAATTGATCTTTAATTTGAGAACGGTGGTATAAAGAAAAACAACAGGCTTGCCAGCGTACATGGAAAAGTTGTATGAGTTGAGAGTGTCAAAGTACTTTCAATGATTCATATGTAATTCTGATCTTTTACCAGTTGAGATGCCAATATATATATTAAGCGTCCATGTTTATGTTATCAGAAATGACGTGAACTATATTCAGGTGTTTTGTAAGGATTTGGGTTGAGCTTCTTGGTCAGTGATCTTTACAATGGTATATGATTGTTAAGATTGCGATTACTTCTGGGAAGGTGGATAGAGCTTGGAGAGGCCATTTTGTATTTTAGTAGTATTTTGAATATGATAACTATATAGCAGAAAATTTGACTATATAGCAGCAGAAGTCTTTTTTCATAAGAGCATTTTTTTTTTCCATCAGAAGTCTATCAGCAAAAGTTTTTTTTTATATCAGCAGAAGTAATCTTTTAATAGAATGCATTCAATCATCTCTATGATAGGGATAGTTCTCACTAGAAAGGAGAACTATCCTAACTGGTCCCGGATGGTACAACACACCCTCATCTTCAATGAGTTGTGGAAAGGAGTGTGTGTCGGAGAAGGATACAGTGACCTAGAAAAGCCTACATCAGAAAAAGAGCTGGCCATTTGGGAAAACAAGAACAACAAAGCGTATGCATTAATCACAGCATCTGTAAATAAGGAGGTGAGTCATCACATTTCAACATGTTCAACTACCTTTGAAGCTTTACAAAAGCTAAAAGAGCTCTATGACTCACATTCTGCACTTGAAGTCATCCAACTTATGATTAAACTCTTCACTCTTGAACTACAAAATAATGATCCTCTTGCTCTTGCATCTGAAATAAAATCTATAGTGCATGATATCAAATCCACTAAAGTTGAGCTGGATATATCTCTTATTTATTTTCTCAAGGCACTGTATCCTACATACTCCAATTACCTTGAGTCTTCGCAAGCAAATGGAAATCTCAAGGATATAACCTTTGACTCTCTTGTGAAAAAGTTTGCTGAAAGAGAAAAAGCCTTTGGAAAGAAGATAGCCCCTGAATCTTCTGAAGAGACTGTATGCCAGGCTAATAAAGAAAAATATCCTGCTCAAGATTCTACAAGAGGAAGAGGTGGATGAAGAGGAAGAGGAAGATACTTCAGAGGGGGGGCAAACATCCTCAAGCAGAAAAGGCAGATTTACATTGTATTCGCTGCAAAAGAAATGGATCACATGATGCTTCTACATGCAAGCTACCATGGGACAAAATTGAGCAGAGAAGAAACCAACAGAAAGGTAAAACTGATGATACAGACAAAGGTAAAGCACCTGAATCCGCTCACTATATTGAGGCACAATGTAACATTGGAGTAAATGAAGATTTGTTTAACACTTCACTTGCTTCCTGGAAAAATGATTGGCTGCTTGATTCAGGAGCAACCTGTCACATGACTCATAGAAAAGACTTTTTTGAAGATTTCACTGACAATGTTGATGGAGTAGTTTACTTTACAGATCAGTCAAAAATCAAGCCATCAGGGCTTGGCACAATCAGGCTTAAACTGCCTGGTCTCTCAGACTTTCTTCTTGATCATGTTTTATATCTCCCACAGCTCAAGAGAAACTTGTTGTCCTTGGTCCACATCCGCCAGCAAGGTCACTCCATTCATATGTTTGATGGCAAGCTTGAGGTAAGAAAAGCATCTGATCACTCACTTGTCATGAGGGAATAGAAGAAGAAAGACTTTTCAAACTGCAAGGAACATCTACTCATGCACAACATTTCTCATATATTTCTCATCATGAAGAAGGTACACTTCCATCAAGTTTATTATGGCATGCTAGATTTGGACATTTAAACTATGACAGTCTCCGTTTATTGAAGAAAAATGGTGTTGCTGGTTTGGCTACAATTCCTAGAAAACTTAAGCAATGTGATGCTTGCATTCTAGGAAAGCATAGCAAACAGTCCTTTCATGACTCACATTCAAGAGCACATAGGAAGCTTGAACTTATTCATTCAGATTTATGTGGTCCAATGCCTGTTCCTTCTGCAAATGGAAATAAATATATCATGACGTTTATTGATGACTACACCAGAATGTGCTGGGTTTATTTATTGAAGAACAAATATGATGCTTTCCAAACATTCAAGAATTTCATAAATGGATTGAAAATGATGCACAATCTCATATTGGGTCTATTCGCACTGATAATGGAAAAGAATATACATCAAATGAATTTGAAAACTATCTTCGACAACATGGGATCAAACATAAAACAACTGTGCCTTATAATCCCC
>APFE030324646.1:0-20489 GCA_000404065.3 Pinus taeda | reverse complement strand
CCAAAGCGCTTGGAAGAGAAAAGCTTGAAAGATTCAGAACGATGCTTGGACTCACCAACATCCCTTCAGATTAAGGGGGGGAATGTTGACACCTAATCCTCAGTGATTGGGGAACTGAATGTGAACAGTCATCGAGAAGATGAACTGAACAATCACATCCATGTATATAATAGTTAGCTGGCTAAATGAATAAATGCATTAGTTTTCTGGAGTTACTCCTGGCCTGACAGTGTAAATGCAAGACATAGGTTCTAAAGGCTTTGAGGGCTTGGATTAAGGCATAAGCTTCTTTTTCAATAATATCATACCTAAGCTCAGCATCCCTCATCACTTTGGAAAAGAAGGCTATTGGTTGGTCATCGCCATTTGTGCTCTTCTGTAAAAGTATAACAGCTAAGGCTGTCTCAGATGCAAAAGAAAATATGCTAAATGGTGAAGAATAATCAGGACTCGCTAATGTAGGGGCCTTAGATATAGCCTTTTTGATCCGATCAAAAGCATATCTAGCAGAAACTATCAATTTCACTTCATTGTTTTTCTTTAGCATGTCAGTTATATCCTTTACTATCTCTACATAATTAGGGATGAACCTTCTATGAAAATTTATTTTCCTAAAGAAGGTTCGTATCTCTTTCTTAGTCCTTGGTAGAGATAGGGTCTGAATAGCTGAAACTCTCTTTGGGTCAATTATAACTCCCTCCTTGGAAATTATATGCCCCATATATTTCCCTTCCTTTACAACAAATAAAGATTTCTTCAGATTGATGGATATGCCAAATTTCCTACATCTGTCAAAAACCTTGCTCAAGTGCTTTAAATGATTTTCACCAAAATCAGAAAAAAAATTAAATCATCTAGATAAATGCCAATAAATTCATATGTTTTACCTACAAATTCTAGATCCATGGCTCTCTAGAAAGTGGCTCCAACATTGGTCAACTGATCAGTGATCAGTATTTTAGCTAAAAAATGGAAGTGCTCATAATTGCTTCAGACCTAAATGACTGGATAGAGTTCATCTCAATGATTCCATCATTGTGGATGGTTCGAAAAGCTGACCCCATGTGACCAAGCACCCAAACCAGGAGCTAGGGGCCAACTATTAAGCAGGATTAGTGACCCACCAATCAGTTTAGCATTTAATTAATCTTAATTAAGTTGGCAAAATTTATGGTAGAGCCACTAAATCTGGAACCACCACCAAACTTGGCAGACTTAACTGGCGTCTCTCTAGATTTAGCAGAGGTTTTCTAGGAAAAATTGTTTGAGCCTTAACTTACTCACTTCTAAGCCAAATTTTGAAAATTAATAGTCATTTTTGGCTAATTGGCATGCTGGGAACTCATTGGAGTAGGTTTTAAAGGTAGAAGACGTCATCTACAGGTGTTTTTCTTCACTTGAATATTTTTTAAACCTAGGGCCACCAGTTGTTGGAGGCCATTACCAAAGCAGTTGGTAATCCAACTGAGTAAAAAAATCATCAGTTTTGGCTAATTGGCTGCTGGGAACTCATTGGAGTAGGTTTCAGAGGCATAAGAGGTCATCAACAGGTGTTTTTGGTCACTTGAAGACTTTTTAAGCTTAGGGCCACCAGGTGTTGGAGGCCATTCCCAGAGCAGTTGGTAACCAAATTGAGTAAACAAATAGTCATTTATGATAGGTTTGAATGTTCTAAACTCATTGGAATGGGTTCCAAGAGAATTGGATGCATCTAACAACAATTTGATCACTATTGAATCTAATACAAAGGTCCACACTATGAAGTTGGACCAAGGAGATGTAGCCTAGGACGGGTGAACTCCTTCAACAAAAATTTGTGTATTGAGCTCTGTTATTTGTGCTTGCTATGTTTTATATGCTTTTTTTCAGCCATTTAAATTCCTGCTTTTAAGTTCATGCAAAAAACTAAATTTCACCAAGTTAGATGAATTGACAATCACATGCTCATGGATAAACTATCTATGGATGAGCAAACCAAAGAAAATAAAATTTTGTATTTGGAAATGATACTAGCACAACATTAACTAGCAATCAAATTCAGATCATCAACCCAAATGGCGTTCTAGCATACATGAATGTATCCCAAGGAGTGGTGAAAGCAGTTTTGTCTTGGTCAGCTTGACTTACCATGATCTAGTTGTAGCCAGAAAATCCATCTAGCATACAAATCCTATTTGCACCTGAAACTTTCTGAAGTAGATGATCCATTTTGGGCAATGGATAGTTATCCTTTAAGGATTTTTTGATCATATTTCGGAAGTCTACACATAGCCTAATCTCACCATTTTTCTTTCTAACAATAAATAGGTTGGCTACCCAATCAAAATACCTTAAAGGTACTATGAAATGAGAATCAAGTAGCTTTTTAAGCTCTTTCTCAATAGTTGGAAGTAGTATGGGATTTAATCTTCTTAGTTTTTGTTGAAAGGGTCTTTCTTCTATTTTCAAAGGAATCTTATGCTCAATCAAAGATGTATCATAAGTTTTTAACTCATTATAAGACCAGGCAAAAACATCTTCGTAATTTTTAAGAAGATACAAGTATTTGATTTTCCCATCCAAAGGCAAGGTTGATGACAATTTAACATTTCTCACATCATTTAAATTCCCAATATTGCATTCTTTGATTTCTTCTTCAAGTGAGCTAAACAAGCAGTTTTTAGAAACATCATTATTATCAAACAGTTTTTCCAATGCAACTAATCCTTTGTGAATAAAATTATTAGATAATTGGATGATATCATCATCAAGAATTTTAGGACTAAATGAAGTTTCTGGGCTTTTGTGATTTGATTCCTGAACATCTTTTTTATCTTCTTCAATTTGCATATTTGAAAATTCATCAATGACTTGAAGGAAAGATTTTAATTGTTCATCATCCTCAAAAATTTGCTAGTGTTTAAGGTTATCAGGAATTGATGGTCTATACTTGACTTGAATCTTGTACTCTAGCAATACTAGCTCAGGGATTTTGAAAGAGCTTGCTGAGACACCTAGTGAGTCAACATGCATATTTTCATCTCTGGGTATAGAAGTTATGTTAAATCCTTGGAAGAAATTTCCAATTGTATCCCAAGCCTCATTTCTATAGGACCTAAGTCTTGGGTGTTCTGTTTGACACAAATTTCTAACCTGCTTCACTATTAGCTCAGGAAGGTAAGAACTTGTGTGCGGAGCATGTAACAACCCTGCTCCCCCACCCTCTTTCATACAGATTTGTTGTTATTTTGGGTAGAAATAAGCATTTGATTTGTGTGCATGACTAAGCAGAAAAATCTTGAAAAGAATCTTAAACCTCTACCCAAACCTGATAAAGCTAAGGGGCCGGTGACCCTTGGCTGATCGACCTTTATAGATGAAATCCTTAAAAAAGTAGAATCTCAGCCTTCAGTGGGACCTAGAAAAGCTTCTTTTAGACAACCTACTAGTTCCCTTCAGGCCACAAGATCACCACCTGTAGCCTTTGCTGAGGTGCACAGCCAAACAGGGGAGCAATATTTTCAAGAAATTGAGAATTCTAGCCCAAAATCATTGCAAGAAGGAAACCTTACTAATCTCCATGAAGGGAGAAGAGAAACAGGGGAAACTGAAGAACCAAGATCTTCCCTTGGAATAGTTTAGCCGTTAAGCAACCCAGATAAGGGAACTACTGCAAAAATCATCCTGAACGAAGCTGAAAAAACTGAAGAGCTAAAATCCCCCCATACATTAGCTCAGCAAGGAACTCTCATCATCCCAGACAAAGGAAGTGTTGTTAAGGCCATTCCCGCTCCTTCTAGCTAGCCTAGGAATACCCTCCTAGAAATCCCAGAAGGTTATTGGCACATATTTGACCAAATGGCCCAGAACCAGCAAACCCCCTAAACCTCCACACTGCAATATCCCATTGTAGATACTGCAGTTAATGCACCTATGAAGGTCATTCCTCTCCAGCATATCCCTACATTTCATGGCTTAACATCTGAAGATCCAGACACATTTTTGTTTGAATTTGATGTGCTGTGTAGGGGGTACAAATTATCACCGATCCCCAAAATCTAAAAATATTTCCCTCCACATTAAAAGGAGTTTCTTTACGATGGTTTATGGGGTTAGGTGGAGGTTTTATAAATGACTGGGATCATATGAAAGGTGCCTTCCTGAAGAAATATCATGATTATTGTAGGTCAAGAGAGTTAAAAGGTGAAATATTTCAGATGGTAGCTAGACCTAATGAGACACTAGAAGAATATGTTGAACGTTTTTAGTATAATCTTCAAAGATCTTCGTATGCATCATTAGCCTTACCTCACAATGTATTAAAAACAACATTATTAAAGGTATGAAGAAACATGGATTGAAACACTAAATATTATGGGAAAAGGAGACATCTATTAAGAAGATTTTGCTAACATCATTGATTTATGTATCAGGAGCTCACAAGGCAGCACAAGGCTAAAACCAACAGAACATGACAGGTTTACAAGGGAAAACAAGATCTCTGGAGAAGGATTAACCAGTGTAGAAATTGGAAATTTACTGGAGAATTTCAAAACTGATATATTGGGGACTCTGACAATGCAGCTCGATATTATGCAACCGAAACAAAAACAAGCAGAAAAAGCAAAATCTGGCAACATTCTACCCCAGATGCAGAAAGAAACACAACCACAAAGAGTGCCTACTAGATGCAATTCAAGTTTGTGCTATCTGTACAAAAGACTACTCTACAGAGAACTGCCCCTCACTTCTTGGTTTCAAAGCAGTATACAAAGAAGTGGAAGAAGAACCAAAACCGATGTACCTACTTAATCAGCACTGTCAATGGCAGCCGCGACATTCAGGTATGTTCCTCGATCCATCTTCTTCTTTCCAGCCTCTGCAATATCATGCTTAGCAATATAATACAATGTGGCAAAATCAACCTCCCTTCTCAAACTAGTCACAACAACCATTTCCTTCATCATCACCATGGCCGAATCAAGTAAGCCAACCTAATTGGCCAAATTTTCCCTATGCTCCACCATATTGGCAAAACAATGCATATCCAACACAATGGTCCCCTCCCACTTTGCAAAGTCAAGCCTGGCAGATAAACTAGCAAAGATCGATGAATCAGCTAGCAGGTACCATTCCAATCCCTCAACCTACACTACTAGCACTACAAAAAAATCCCCAATCCAACTTAAGACCACAACTCCCAACCCAACCCAACCCAACCCGAACCCAAATAATAAACCAGTTCAATCCATTCAAATAATTGAAACACCAGAACTAGAAACCGATCTAAGTGCAACGACCTTAAATTAAGGTCTAGGCACACAATAACATTCGAGGGATATAAAAAAGTTCAAGTTGAAAATCAGTTACCCACAGAACAACCATTACAAGAATAAGATGTGGTCATACAACAGACTCATGACCAAGCAACCACATCTTCTCCCCCATTCCTAGAATGTTTAATCATACCGCGCCCTATAGAACATCCTGGATTTGATATTATGGGAGAACTAAAGAATTGGTACATAAAAATCCCACTCCTCTAAGATATCCAAGATATCCCAATATATGTAAAGACCATCAAAGAGCTATGTATAAAAAAACCAAGGAGGAGAATTACAAATAACCCAACAGTCCAAGTAGTTGGCACCCTATCTGATCTGTTATCAAGAAGAGAAGCACTTGTCAAATATGAAGACCCGGGAAATCCAATAGTGACAGTGCAAATCAATGGACAAACCTTTTCAAATGCCTTAGTTGATTTAGGGGCCGCAATTAATATTTTAACAACCACCACTTGTCAAAAACTGGGCATTACATCAGTAGAACCAACCTCCACCTTATTAGAACTGGCTGACCGATCAATAGTTAGGCCAGAAGGTACACCACAAGATGTCATGGTATCCATTGATTCCTGGGAATATCATGCCGATTTTTTTATAATAAACCCCAAAAACTGACTTGATGGACACCCGTTAATTCTAGGCAGACCTTGGCTTGCGACCGCTAATGCTTACATTGGCTGTCGACAAGGCAATATAACCATAACTAGAGGAAGTAATATAAATAATCTAGCCCTATACCCTCCAGCCCAGCCAAGTGTAACAGAAAACATTAGATCCCCATTAACCATACAAGATGCCCTCGATTTTAAAGATCAAACAGAGAATGATATTATTAACAACTTCATTAACCAAGCTGAATCCAAATCCCACGTACAATGTCACATGATAGAGGCAACATTTGACAATGAACTAGAAGAAGATCCTCTCAAAGACAGTCATGATCAAACAATACCCACTACCTCTATTTCAAATAGCAAAACTATGGAGATTGAGCTAGGAAAAACCTTGAACATCAATAATAATCTGACTCCTGAACAAGAAGAAAAGTTGGTCCAACTATTGAGAAAATACAAGGAAGCTTTTGCATGCGATTATCCAGATATGAAGGGAATTGATCCCCAACTATGTACGCGCCACATTTATACAGAAAAAGATGCGAGACCTGTTCGCCAACCCCGACGGAGACTTAACCCTCACCTGAAAGACATTGTGAAGTTGAATTACAAAAATTTTTGGATGTAAACTTTATTTATCCGATCTCCGATAGCAAGTGGGTCTCTCCGCTAGTAGTGGTGCCAAAGAAGAATGGAAAGTGGAGGATTTGTGTAGATTATAAAGAATTAAACAAAGCAACCTAGAAAGACCACTTTCCACTTCCATTCATTGATTAGGTATTAGATACATTAGCAAGAAAGAAATTCATTTCTTTCTTGGATGGCTTCAGTGGGTACAATCAGATTCAGATTACCCCTGAAGACTAGGACAAAACTACTTTTACCTGTCCATGGGGAATGTTTTCCTATAGAGTCCTACCCTTTGGCCTATGCAATGCTCTTGCGACATTTCAAAGGGCCATCCTCAGCATCTTTTCAGATTTAATAAATAAAGGGCTCGAAGTATACATGGATGATTTCACACCATATGGAGATGATTTCGACCCAACAATAGACACATTAGAAAGGCTGCTGCAACGATGTATCACCACTAGGCTCTATTTGAGCCATGAAAAGTGCTATATGATGATGAGTGAAGGACTCATCCTAGGTCATTATAGATCAACGGCTGGAATACAAGTAGATCCAGCCAAAATTCAAATAATTTTGCTAATACCTACTCCTACCACACAGACAAAGGTACACAGTTTTCTTGGATTTTCTGGTTATTATAGGAGATTTATAGAACATTTTTTCTAAAATAGATGCACCTATATACGCACTAACAGGGAATGTTGATTTTGTTTGGACAGATAAATGTGATCTCGCTTTTGAGGATTTGAAAAAATCTTGTGTCAACAGCCCCATTGCTCAGAGACCCAAATTGGGACTTTCCATTTCAAATTTCATTAGATGCTTCGGACATAGCTATTGGAGCAGTCCGTGGGCAGGAAGAAGACAAAAAACCATATGAAATCTACTATATTAGCAATAATTTGTCTCCTGCTGAGCTAAACTATATTGCTGCTAAAAAGGAATTTTTAGCTATAATACATGCTGTAAACTAATTTAGGCATTATATCACTGGATATCCTATTGTTCTATATACAGACCACTCTGCCATAAAGTATTTAGCAAATAAACCAATTACAAATGGTAGAGTAACAAGATGGTTGATTTTGTTGCAGGAGTTTGACATCACAATAAAATATCGACCTGGGAAAGAGAATCTTGTAGCTAATTTTCTCTCATGAATGCCGAAGCCAGTGGATGCAAGAATAGTCGAAGATCAATTTCTAGATGAACATTTATTTGTTGTTACTGTCAAGATACCCTGGTATGTTAGTGTTGCAAATTACTTAGCAGTAGGCAAATTATCAAAGCATCTGACCCCCATTGAATGAAAACAGATTGTGCAACGTAGTACCCCTATTTTCTTGGATTGGGGGCTACCTATTTCATACAGGGGAAGATATGCACATCAGAAGATGAAATATTTGACATTATGAAAGCCTATCACAACGGACCATGTGGCTACATTTTGTAGATCAAAGAACTGGTCACAAAGTTCTGCAAACAGGGTATTACTGGCCGACAATCTTCAAAGACACGAATAAATTTGTTCAAACTTGTGATAGTTGCCAAAGAGCAGGATGCCCTAGACAATCCGATGAAATGCCTTTGAACTTACAGCTAGCAATCGAACCATTCGAGCGTTGGGTGCTTGATTTTGTTGGTTCGATCAACCCATCATCAAATTAGAAAACATATATTCTGGTAGCAATTGAGTATGTGACCAAATGGGTTGAAGCAAAGGAACTTCCAAGAGCTACAGAGGATTCTGTCATTCATTTCCTGTTCCAAATATTTGTGCGATATGACCTCCCAAGAGACATAATCACAAACGAAGGACCATAGTTTGCAGGGAATAAAATTGTTGCAACATTAAAAAACTATCACATTTAGCACAAGATTACCACTCCATATCACCCACAGGCAAATTGCCAAGTAGAGAGCACGAATAGAGTCATATAGGAAATATTAACAAAAACCATTGTGTCACATAGATGTGATTGGGCTACAAGATTACTGAAGCCTTGTGGGCATACTGAACAAAGTGGGGAAACACCACTGGTTATTCGCCATATTAGCTGGCATTTGGAAAGGAACCCATTCTTCCAATAGAGTTCGAAATACAAATGCTAAGAACAACACAGGAGGTCGGTCTAGATTTAAATGAGGTACAAACTAATAGACTACAGCAAATTAGCGAACTAGATGAAATTAGGCTCTCGGCTCTTCAACGCACTGCATTAATCCAACAGCAAAGAGCAAAATGGCATGACGCCCTGATCAAAAGGAAAATCTTCCACGAAGGAGATTGGGCACTCCTATATGATTCCAGGTTTCAAGATTTTCCGGGAAAAACTTCAGACTCTCTGGCTTGAACTGTATGAAATCCAGAAAGTGCATGATAATGGCACTATTACTTTGACTATTATTGATGGATCTGGACATAACTTTAAAGCAAATGGCCAATGACTCTGACTGTACCATAAACCACTTACTCACGAATCCTTCTACCAGCAACTCCGGGAAGATTCTGACATGCAAATTTTGGCTAAGGGAGATAATTCTTCCTCACCTTTGGTTCACTAAGTAATTTTATTGCTTTTAAATTTTGTACATAACTTTTTTTTTTTTGTTTGTATAAATTACTTTCTATATATATTTCTGCATTTCTGCAAATTTTTTTACATTTTGTTGTTCTTTTCTGAAGGAACAACACTTTCACCATTTGGCTGTTCCTTTTTGAAGGAACAACACTTTTGCATTTTGTTGTTCCTTTCCGAAGGAACAACATTTTTCCCTCTTTGCTCTTCCTTTTCGAAGGAACATCACTTTTGCATTTTTTTGTTCCTTTATGAAGGAAGAATATTTTTCATGTTTTGTTGTTCCTTTTCGAAGGAACAACACTTTTGCATTTTGTTGTTCCTTTCCGAAGGAATAGCCTTTTCGCCATTTTGTTGTTCCTTTCCGAAGGAACAAAACTTTCACGTTTTATTGTTCCTTTCCAAAGGAATAACACTCCTACATTTTTGTTGTTCCTTTCCTAAGGAACAACACTTTCACGTTTTACTGTTCCTTTTCGAAGGAACAACACTTCCACATTTTTGTTGTTCCTTCCGAAGGAACAACACTTTCGTTTTTTTGTTGTTCCTTTCCAAATGAACAACACATCTGCGTTTTTGTTGTTCCTTTCCGAAGGAACACTTTCATTTTGTTGTTCCTTTATGAAGGAACAACGTTTCCTCGTTTTTGTTTGTGCTTGCTTTATTTGTTGTTCCGATCAAGGAACAACTGTTGTTCCCCTCTTAAGGGACATCAGTTTCGAGTATGTTTTTTTATTGTCGTGCCTCTTAAAGGAACTACGGTTTTTTTGTGCAAATATTCTTTTGCTGTCCCTCTAAAGAAAGAGTAGTTGTTCCATCTAAATAACAACACTTTTTTTAGTTCATTTTTCTTCTTTATGTATGTGTGTTTTACCATTTAGAGGACTTTTGGGAGTGATGGTCATTTAAGGCACAACTATATATTTATGCAAGAATACAAAAACTAGAGGATACTGAAATCATCAAGCCAAAGAAAAATCATTATCTTTAGAGAAATTGCTTTGAATTAACAAGAGAAAAGAAGAAAGGACACAACTATTTACATCACTTTGTTGTCTTTATTTTCACTGACACCAATTTCATTGATTATTTTTATCATGATGGTTCTTCCTAAATCTCCATAATTCTCTTTTATCATTATTATTGAATAAGAATAAGGGCATATTTTCCTCTATTGAGATGTTCAGACTTCTTCCACCATCCCTACTCTTAAGGAGTGATGAGCCACCCTCTGTATATAAATAGGAAAGTGCTATATAATAGAAAATAAGAAAAGAAAAGATACATATCTATATGATTACTAACATGATTTGTCAGATGAAGGGTGGGGGTCTCATCAAGAGCCAACCTACCATGATCATAAGGAAGAAAGTGAAGTGGCATTCCCATTATGGCCACCACACCAGGGATATGATCCAAGAGGCACATCAGAAAAATAAAAAGTCCTTGGAAATGGAGGTCTCATCACGAGCCGACATGTCCGCCTTTCACTCCCTCCTGGTGAATGGAATTGTGATTCATCTGGTTACCAAGCCAGCACAATGACCTCCATTCTGACATCGCACAACACTTTCCTAGGCATACACAAAGGATTATGGTTCTAATGGTGAAATTAGCAACTCTGTCAAGGTTATGGACACCTGTGGGCAACATAGCTCTGCTGATGGTATTGAAGTCATAATTTTCATATACCAATGGTCATTATAAACCCTTTTTCTTATATCTTTATAGTGATTTCAAATGAGAATATGTCATATGACCCTTTTAAACCTTTGATACATGAAAATCATTTACAACTGAATCATGATGGTTAAAGTGAATAATGACCGCATAAGAACTTTTACTCACGTGAGTTGTCCTATCCTCTATTTCTCACGTCATATCATGACATTTCCAATTATTAGCAATTTCCATCATAAGCCTCGATTTTGGTGATCCTCTCATTTTTTTAAACATGTCATATATCTATATATGATTGCAATTCATCATGTTGCTCCTCTATCTGATGGTTGAGGAAGGCATATCACATTGCATGGGGGCACGGGTGATCTCCATAATTCACTGGCATATGCTTCAGCTCATTATTTGGAGGTATTATGACTTCACCAAAACTCTGGAATAACAAGCCTAATGGTATTGTGTTTCCCAATATGCATGGCCTATTGTTCCAATGCCATTTCCGTGTTTTTCTCTATAAAAATTAGCAGTAAGTTAAAGTCTGAACAACTTGTTGTTCCATCATCTTCCCTGTGTTTTTTTTTAATAGCGAGCTAAAAATTTGAATAGCTTGTTGGTCCCTCATAATCTCTGTGTTTCTATAGTGTGGTAAGCCTAAACAAAATAGGAGGAAGACCAATTCACAGTGAGCCATATGTGTTGATGGTCTCTGACGCTGCACACGAAATATTAGTAAGGGCAATATGGATAACGTACCTTAACTGTCTACAACAATCTAACGAGACAATGGCAATTGAATTTCTGCAAAATTTGCAAGAAAATCATTCCATGGTGAGAGGGAGACAAATAGTGGTCACAGATGACATAATTGCTAAAGTTTTGAGACTACTAGCCATTGGACTTGTATGGACTTTGAAAAAGGTCAAACTGCAAGATGCCATAACCATCTTCCGAGGCGAAGGGAAAAACCTTACTATCAAAGGAAAAGGGGTCCCACCGACAACCTTGGGAGAGCCTTGGGAAAAATTGGCAAGAATTATCCAAAGCTACATCACTTGCGATGGCAGAAAAGACATGGTAAGACCACACCATCTCAAACTATTAGCCATATTAAAGCAAAAATGCACTATGAATTTACTTGCGTTCTTAAATTTTTTATTGCATGATGTTGCCCGAAGTATAAGAAAATCTTGCCATGTGGAATCAGTAGTAAGCCATCATGGTTTAATTAAGTTGATAGTCAGTTACAGTCTTGCTCAATAGCAGAGTAGTTGGGAAGAATTGATGTTCTTGATAGATGGGGGATTGACCTTGCCAGCCCTGAAACGAAAACACATTGCTAGCACATCAATTAGACCACCGAAACAAAGACAATCTATCATATTGGCAAGAAGCAAAGGAATGCTAGGAAATGCCCAGGGAAACATTAGCCAACCTGTGGAAATACATGATTCAGAAGACAAGCAACCCCCACAACTTGAAGGTGGGGAAAATGAAGAAGAATTAGAGGAGAATGAAGAAGAAGAACCGAAGGAGGAAACTGAGCAATCCGGTCAGGAAGAAGGGGAGGAAGCAAAACAATGCAGTGAAAGTCCTCTACAAAACCCTTTGTAAGAAGATGAATTGGTCCAAATTTTGGCCAATATGGGCCAGTATGTCCAACCTCACAACCCACTCAATCCCCATACCGAAGAAGGGCCATAGGAACACTCTGCCCATGATAAGAGCGCATCTGAGGAGATGTGCGACAAAGAGGAAGAAGAAGAACAGTCCCAGGAACAATCTAATCATGATAAGAGTGTATTCGAGGAGGTGGGTGATGAGAAGGAGGAAGAAGAACAATTTGTCCCTAGTCAAAATACACCCGAAGAAATGCATGATGAAGAAGAGGTAGAAGAAGAAGCTGCCCAGGGGACAACATAACAAACTAGGGTTTCTACCCTTGAAAAACCCGATCAACAGAACACTGAAGAAGTGCTCCAAGAAGGAAACATGGAAATTGGCCAAGGTGAAGGTACGATACCTAAAGTATAAAGCTCAGGCCTGAGAAAAGAAATGGTTGTTCCTTCTAAGAAAACAGATGAAATGAAAAAGTCACAAAAGGAACAACAAAGATTGCTTAACGTAATTAAGCAACTTCGACAACAAATAAGAGTCTTAAAAATGGGGAAGAACTCAAAAGGAACCCCTGGGGCAAATCATGTAGCCACCTAGGCAAAACCCCATAATAAAAATACCAAGAGGACTCAAGCCAAACCTGTTATTCAAAATCATGAGGAACAACATTTGGCTGTTACAAATGCAAAAGCACAAACAAACAACACACCAGCCTATGATAAGGAAGTCCAGACAGAGGTACTGACAGTTCGTGATAAGGAAACAGAGAATATAAAAACCAGATGTCACAATAAGGAGATCCAAGTAGATCTCCAACCCAAAATTGCCATGATGGATAATGACCTAAGGATAGTAACTCTGCAAAAATATTTGGCACAAGCCCAACAAATGATAGAAAAACTCACAGAGGAAGTTGTTCCTCAAGAAAAATATCAGAAGTTACAATAGCAGCTAAAGAACATCAACGCATTAGAAATCTAGGCCTTCGATGGATGGCGAAGGGTAGAGGAAAGAGTCAAAAAGGTAACCCATAGACTAGACACAGTTATAAATTAAATGGATACCTTATGTTCTCTGTATACTGATGTTCTAGCGTGTAGGGCACACACAAAAAACTATGCTTTGTTTTTGATGGAAGGATATTTACAATTGAAAATTAAGGTTGTCAAGGCAAGAGTGCCTATAGAGATAAAAACCATTGATGATTTCATAAACTGTTGTAAGCATTACGGGGTGAAAGTTTAGTGATTGTTATGTGAATTTTATTTGCACAATCTTGTGATAGATGGAGACATGGAAAAGAATCCTAGCCCTTTCGTGGGTGATGTCCAACTTCAGACATTTATTTCTTTTGTTGTTAATCAGATAAAGTGGATTAAAGCCTACAATATCTTCCAAAGATAGGAGAATGGGTGAGATCTGTGGGTAAGGGGTGAACCTAGAAACCCATTGCAACTATGGAATAAACATAGGAGCTTAATGAGAACTCAAGTTGTGATCCAGACATTGGGACCAATTCACGTAGCAGTCATCTGGCAAGGGGAAGAATACTTCCTAACCATAAAATACCTTGCCATAGTAGTAGCCAAATTTCGATACCAGACTTCTAATCAAAATATCCTAGACAAAGAGCCATTCAATTATGAGAATTATAAGCTAGCTACTGACCGCTTGGTTATCTATGGTGACCTCATCTTGAGAGAAGGCCCGTCTTGGTTAGGTTGTAGGTTCCAAAGTCCAATCATTTGGTATCCTGTGCTAGGATATAGAGCCTTATATGAATTTCCTGAAGGTCAGACAGGGCATATTTTTGAAATCTTATCTAGGAATCATGGTTGTAGACCTCTAACTAAGAATCCTTCTCTAGCCTATTCCCTAACTGCCTTGCATGTCAATTACAATGTTTTCATGAGGACATGAAAAAGGGTAAGCAGGGGGGTGTGTTGAGCATTAGAAAAGGTATGTAATTGCCATTCATTTCTTTATTTTTTTCTATAATTCATAACTTCTCTATATTCTAAGATGGGCATATGATGAAGGATTATGATAAAGTTAAAGAGATTTGTGATTAACGTAAAATGACTAATTATTACCTTTTTCTATGCAGAAAATGGAATATCGCCATTTAAGAGGAAAAGATAAGGCAAACCCAACTGATGTCCCTTTGACAGGGAATCGCATCCAGACGAGGCAATTGAGATCAGAGTGCATGGGCCAGGAAAAGGAACAAGAAACACCATATCAGTGCAAGAGGACGAAGAGATAACTGAAGAATAAAGATATGGCGAATCCATCAAGATCCTTTGATCCTGAGGGATAACTACCTTGAGAATATTTGTATTTTTGGTATTTCCACCTGGCCATTATAAAAAGGGAAGGCACTGCTAGCCCAGGGGGCAGATTATTGTTGTTTTATAGAATTTTCTTTCACAAACTGAACTTTGATCATCGACTCTATTTAAAGAGCGTTTACTGTAACTCTGTTTTCATGATTAATACATAAACTTTGTTGCTGTTCTATCTTTGATTCTGGAGTAACCGCAACAGTGTGTCCCTGGTGGCTAAGGGCCTGACCCTAGTGGATCACTTTCTTCCTATATCAATATTTCCCATTTACAATTCGTGTGTGGTTTGGTTTTCTTTCCTTGCTTCATTCAGTAATCTGTTGTTCCTTAACATTTCATTTACTGGCTTTGTTATATTTAATTCGTATTTGAATAGTAATATTATAATTTGCAACTGAAATGTTATGTTGTTCATTCTGAAATCATATTGCATTTTTATTCATTTATAGATTGACATTACTATGTAACATTGTTGTTCATTTACAAATTGACATTACTATTCGTTTACAGAGTAACATTATTGTTCATTTACATATTTGTATTGTTGTTCATTTAGCTACAGTTTACCTCTAATTGTGATTGTTGTTCATTCAGTTTATCGTCCCATTGCAACTGGAATTGTTGTTCCCTTATAACTGTGGTTAATATTTATTATGCTAAACTCATATTATTGATTCCATCATTCTAGATTCGTTGTGTGTTAACATGTGATTTAGTTCGTTGTGGGTTTATATTTGATTTAGTTCGTTGTTCAATATTTCGTAGACTTATTTAAGCTTGTTGTTCCATTCTTGGTTTGATGTTCAATTCATTTACTAGTTAAAGATCGTTGCTCAAACCCTTTATATTATGATTTCTACTTAATTCCTTCCTGTAAGTTAAGCCTTGTTGTTCGATCTTTTCAATAGATTAATCATTGTTCGTTTTTTGTTAATTGAATTGCCATTTTAAATAATTGCTTTGGTGTGAACAGAACGATCTACGACTGTAGCAAACATTGACTAATGTTGTCTAGTTTCCAAATTGGAGATCTTCTCTTTGATTGGTTTTCCATTTGCATCAGTTTACAAAGGAAAGAGTTATCATTTCTGCATCCTTGACTGATGAGTGCTATAGTTTCTTAAGTGAATGGTTTAGTTACAAAGCATTTCAATTTCTTGCCATTACATTTAGAGTTTGTTTCTAGCATTTCTTTACTTTTCTAAAAGCACTATACTACTAGAATTACTCTTGAAAAGTGACCGCCTCAGACTGAGTACACTCTTGAGATAAAAAATGATACCTGGATTGATAATTAATGTAGGGTAAATAGAGGTTAAAAATACCCTTTTTACTACTCAACATTGTAAGGTAGAGTGTAAGCATCCAGGTGGACTACTACAACCGATTGCTATTCCAGAAAGGAAATAAGAGGTCATTTCCATGGATTTTATCACAAGTTTGTCGAGGAAAGTGAGACAACACCATTCCATCATGATTTTGGTGGACAATTTGACAAAGGTTACGCACTTCATTCCAGTGAAGTATACATTCTGTTATCACTCAGAATTTTTCCCTAAAAGTTATCAGAAGAAGGAAATGACCAAGGTAACCACAAATCTACCTTTTAAGTATAGTCTCTAGCCAACCTATGACTCAGAGAGGGCTCTCTCTATATGTTTTAGCTTTGTTTGCTGGGATTTTAAGCTAGTTTTTAAATTTTGGGTGGGTTTTGGATTTGTATTGGAAGTTGGATGGTGGAATCCTTGAACAGATGGATAGAATGACATCTCTGGCTATTGGGCTCTGGAGTCAAAGAAGGGCAGCAGAACTAGGATTAGCTCATTAAAGGGAGTGTTCTAAGGGCAAGATAGCAGAGGGAAATATAGGTCTTTAGATAGGAATGGGTGAAATGGTCTTAACCAGGGTGAGAGAGCACATAAGAATTCTCAAAATGGGATTAAAATGAGGAACAGAGGATGATCATGAGCAAAGGGCGATTAAGAATCCTTTAATATAGACCAGAGGGAAACTACCTGAACTAAGGAGAAATCAAGAATTCCTTAACTTAGATAGTTTAGCAGAAAACATAAAAAATGCATAATAGTTAAAACAGAGTGCAGTGAAGAAAGTTATAAGATATCATTCCATACTATAGCATTTAGATTTCAGATTCATTTAAGATCATGGAAAAACTTTTAAAGAAAAATGACAGCACAAAAGCGGATACTTGTCTGTATTTCACACTACACATGAATCCAGTGAAATGTCTTTGCTTTATTCATTAATCTAGCTTGCTGGTCCCAACAGTGATACAATAGGTTATAGTCTTTGATCAAGAAAACTATAGAAATGTCTAAGAATCCACCCTAGATACTTCGAATTGTGAAGTATTTATACGAAAAATTATTACAAAATATCTCAAAACAACTTGAGATTTGATCTAGGAAATACAAATATCTTCTTGCAAGAAGATAGAGACAGCTAATGAACTGTTTCATGATGTCCCATTTATTATGGTTGTGTTGGCCTTTATTGTTGAATTTGTAGCCATTTATGTTGGCTTGCAGTTGTGGAGTTTCACGTTGGAGTCTTCTTTACTTTCATATTTCAACTAATACTCTTTGACCTTGCTGCTATGTTTTTATCTATTTACCTGGTTACCTTCATTTTTACTATGTGGTAACTTTTAGCTGTAAATTCTTCACAATAAATCAGTCATAGTCTCCCACCATTCTGAATTTGGTAATTTCACATTCGCCATTCTCCTGTAGATTTCATGAACTTCAAATATTTGGAAAAATTGGGCTTGGTGAGGAATAAATGTTTGATCTCATGCTCCAGGAAAAACAAGTTTTCAAATCTGTTGTAAAAAACTTTACCTATGGGCAATGCTTTTATGGATGAAGAACTGGCTTGATCCTTTGCCAAATGTCTGAATCTAGTATCATAGTCTAACTATGTCATGAGTTTGTCATTGATAACCATAGGACTAGGCAGACCTTTCTCCCTTAAAATATGGAATTTAGTCATGAACCTATCAATGGATACCTACATATTGTGACATTTTTCTTCTAAGTTAAGCATAAGGTTCCTTTTAGAGAGGACCTTCCTTATTTCTAAAACAGTTGCAGTCCTATCTTCTATATCTAGCTCATGGAGCGCATATCTATTCTTGTTGTTGAGGAAGTGGATGAGTCTATTGGCATCTTGTGGCTTATCTCCCAACTCCTTCTTCACTTTCTAGATAGTTTTTGTAGCTATTTTTTCTAACTCTGGTTGTTTAGAAATAATTTGAATTAAGGGCAAAATATCCTTGACGGAGTCAATTATATTGGCCCAAAACATTTCCTTAGTTTTACCAAGTGGTTTCTCCAGTGTTAAGTCTTTCTCTAAGACTTTGATCCTTTCACTTATTCTTTGGGCTTTTTGTGCTTCTTCTTTCTGCTTCAGTTGGGAAAGTTTGTAGTCTATTTTCAAACTTGCAGCCTTTTCTCTTAACCTGTTCATTTCAATAGCCTAGATAGACATCTCTTCCATGGCTTTGATTAATTTTGCTACTTTTTCTCCTTGTGCACCTGTTGTCATTGCAAATTCTGTTGTTGCTGGAAAGGTAGTTGCAAGTGGAGCTGTAGATGCCAAATATGCTGCTAGTGTCGATGGAACTATTGTGGAGACTGTAGGGATAGAATTTGTTGAAGAAGTGGCCACATCTGCTTGTTTTAATTGGATTAGAGCATCCAATTCCTTTTCTGTCTCCTTTAGTTGATCATTCAGCTTCAAGACCAAGTCCATCAACTCCTCATGTCTGGTTTGATTCTCTATGACTTCTAGAGTTTGAGGATGTTGTAGTTGGTGTATTTTCAATTTCCTCTTAAGTGTAGCAATATCATTATTTTTCTTCTTAATAAGTTGCTCTGTAGCTTTTATATCCTTGGGATCGTGTCGCAATTCAACCACTAAGTCCTCTAAGGACTTGATCCTTGTATCCTTGGCCTATGAGGAGGCCTTCTCTAACTGGAATTGTGCTGAGATGCTGTTTAAAGAGTTCTGTAGCTGATGGTAAGCTATGGATTTACCTATTAGGGTGGAGTATATCATCTCTCCGTCCTGTTTATGTAGTTCAATATGGTCTATGGGATGAATATCCCTTGCCAATACTTTAACATCCACCTTCTTAAAATCTGATGTTGTCTTGGGCTGTTGAGCTGTGGGTTTAACAAAAGTCATCTGCAGCTTTCCCTCTTTAAGGTCAAAGGCTAACGTTAGCTTTGCTTGCTTGGCGGGAGTCAGATTAAGGTACTAAGCATATGTTTGGGCCTTAAGCCTCTCATTTCTACCTTTGATTTCTTTATATCTTTTCTTGATATCTTAGTCTTTGTCAGCAGACATTCTGAAGGAAGACACTTCAACACTAAGTTTTCTTTCCAACATCTGAGTTTGTGATGTGGAAGGTGTTAGAGTCGGTCTAGTTATCCCTCCGTCAGAGATCAAAGCTCTTTTTTGCATTTCATGTTTAGGTGTCCCATCAGTTTCGATCAGTTGCATTTCGTTAGGCATGCCATAACTATGATGAAATGGTTTGTGTCTCTCATTCCCCTCGTGCTTGGCACTGCTGGTTCAGGTCTATTCATAAAAACAAGTCTTGAAAGATCATTTATAGTCCTGTTTCAAATTTCTAGGTCATGACAAGAGTTCTCTGTCATTAGGTCTAGGGTTGAGTCAATTTTGTTTTGCAAAGTCTAAGAAGACCAGCAGGCCAGAGGGATGTCCTCTATAGATGGTTACCTCAATAATTTTCATAATTATACAGATAAATTAGGACTTCCCTTCAAAACTATGTTTTGAAGATAAGTCGTCATCTCATTTTTGTAATAAATTTTTAAAAATTTTAGTTCTTGAAATGTGCAGGCGCAGCCTTGGTCTCCTTTGCCAGATCATATCACAGCGATCCCTGCAAAAAATTGTCAAAGAAAATCATTTTTCAACCAAATTTAAGGAGGAAACCAAAAAGGTCAGAAGTCTATTAATCTTGAAAAAGTGTCAACGACAAAATATTACAAAATGGGTTATGAACCAAGCAAAAATCAAAAGGGAGTCTTTATAAAGATATTTCACTACATTCTTAACTCATTATGTATGCCAAGAGTGAAGAACATCATTTCAAAGTGAAATTGTGAGTTTGAGAGGAAGTTGGAGCAGTTTCTATGCGCGTGACGCACTGGACTAGGCACGCGGCGCACTGGGCACAAAGCCACAGTGTAAAAATACACGCGCGCGGCGCATCGGAGGCGCACGACGTGTTGGGTGAGGCGCGCGGTGCACTGGGTTTTAAGCCCGAAATTTGTTTGGAAAAGCATCAAATCACCTTCTCTCCGCACAAATTTGCAGGTAGGCTCATATCCATTACTTGTGCTTGAGTTTTGAAAGGTTAATGTAATGGGTTCATGATATGTTTGCCTTAGAAATCCAAGTGGAAATACCTCCTTTGTCAATGAAAAGTGTTGTAGGGTTTGAATGCAAAAAATTGTTGTAGGGTTCAAAAACAGAGTGTAACCAAGGTTGTGATTTTGTCCTCATTTCCCTTTGTTTCCCATTCCCAAATTCAATATTATTTTTCCCCATCAATTCCCTCATTAATCCTGCACTATAATCCCTCAAATCCTAGTCCCTCACCTCTATTACAAAACACATTATCCCTACCTAACATCCCAAAACCCT
>APFE030324642.1:0-15691 GCA_000404065.3 Pinus taeda | reverse complement strand
TTTTTCAGGATCACAAGCATTATTTCATCCTTGTAAAATCTTTGGAAGTTCATAGTAATCATTGATCTGCTTGGATTAGTCTTCTTATTCCCAAATCAGAACTGTTGGACCCCTTTTTTAGCAAAGAACAATAAATTTATATTATTTTTTAGATCATGCTAACAAGATTCAATCGAGTTGGTTCCACTTGAATTAGGTCACAAAACCATTCTATTTCGTAACAAAAATCACTCCATTGCATTTTCACTTTATTTGGTCAGACATTTTTTAGATTTACTAGCTCACTAGTTCTTGAATTTCTATATTTTCGACTAGTAATGTTTTTTTTACTTTTTTTGCATGGGCTAACATAGCTCTTTTTGAGTGATTCCACTTGGAATGGTGACCTAAGACATCCTAGATAATAAATAAAAAAAAATTCCCATCGAATTTGGATTTGATTTGCTTGGTCATTAAACCCTCACCAATTTCATCATTTCACAAGGAAACTTCTCCAAGATTTTTGAGCAAATCCATCCATCTCCCAACTTTGGTTTTGAGTTTTGAAGTGGTCCTAGGCACTCCCTTGCCTCATTCCATCCACCAACCACCTTCCCTAAGCTTTCAATCACCTTCAACATCCATCCTTTTGTTGTCGGCCATATCATGTAGGTTTTTAGGGGATCCTGTGGGTTTTTAGTACATCCTGTAGGTTTTCCTATAGTGGCCTATTCTGAGGCCGAATTGAGGGAAAACCTCCAGGAAGTCACACAAGGTCACCTAAGAGTCTTCCAAGACTTCCAACCATCCACCATCATCTCCAAGCCACCTGCCACAACACCAAAAGAGATTAGCTTTCACACTCTCACATGAAAAAAAAAAAAGACAAAATGAAAAAAATATTATTTTATTCATTTACATGCACAGCAGTAGAAGGTTTGATGGTTTGAATTTGCATGCTTAGGACAACAAGATTACATATATGTTAACTTAGCATTCTTTTGAAACAAATCCTCTTAGCAGTTAGTTAGAAAATGGTGTGCTTTATCATTTATTTCAGTCCCTTTCCTTGTATTTTCTTTCTTGCAATAGGTTAAGGTTCCATTTCAAACATTTCATTTTCTGCAATTATTTTAGGATTTGACTTCAGTATATGCACTCCATTACATCATGACAGCAAAGGAAGGACACATTGTATGTTGCACATATAGTGTTGATACCTCTTAAGTTTGTACGAACCCCGGGTTGATAATTAAATTTGGTAGCCTTGGGAGTCGCAGCATTCTTGTTGCAATACCGAGGCTCATCATGTTGTTACAGGGAAGTGCTTAATGAATGACCTTGGTACGTGTATGCATGTCATGCTTGTTTGGAAGAGGTGTTGTGACGGTTAGTATATATTGTTGATTGATGAGTATGTGTTTTTTAAGTATGCATTTTTTATTGTGTTGATTTCTGCTCATTAGTGAGGCATATCATGTGCATCTAGAAAAGTGGTTAATGTTAGGCATGCATGCATATGATGATTGAGATGTTTTGATGTGAGGAAAATGCATGAAGAATGTTGTTATGATTGTGATGTTGTGGTGTTATAGTTGTTGGTGTATTGCTGAGGAATGTTGCAAATGTTGTTGTTGTATGTTGCAGAGATTCAAGTTGAAGAACTGGTTGCAGTGTTCATGTGACAACTGAAGTTTTCCTATTCACGTAGTGTAATTCTTGTTCCCTTACTTAAGTTCCTATTCAAATGTTCACTGGAAAGAAGTTTAGCTATAAAGGGATGGCCTTGGAGATTCTTGGTGATTTTGTTGAAGTGTTGTGATCAGAACAAAGGTGTTATGATGCAAGAGAATACAAGTTCATGTGTTTCAGAAGAATATTAATGCTTGTTATTTGAATATTTTGAAATTCATTTCATGTATTCTTAATATTCAAAGAGTTCAAATAGTTTTTGAATTGAAGAGACAGAATGAAAAGATACAAGACTTATCATTTCATATTCTTGTATAAAATACTAATAGCCATTAAATCTTGTTTATAAAAATGTGTAAGCTTGGAAGGTTTTAAGGTTAGAGAGTGTGTGTGAGCTAATTGAATTACTGTTTGTGATTTATGTAGAACATATGAAGCTAAAGTAAATAAGATTTGAAGAAGAGAAGAGGCAAAAACATAAATGAAGGTATGAAGAGCTAAATTCTAGGTAAACATTTATGTTATGTAATAGGGGATTGTAGTATCCTTTCAAGTTTAAACTTGAAAAATAAAGAGTTGGATACTATTGATGTAGGATCCTCTTGTGGGTTCTAGCCTACTAAAAATTAATGGGAGTTGAAGGTTCCTTGAAACTTGTAGCTTTTAGAAGAAATTGAGACATCATCCTCCTGTAAGTTAGAGCCTAGAGAAAATATGATTTAAGAAGGGAGTAGGAGATGTCCTTTGCATCACAACAATAAAAAAGTCATGGTTTTCTCCCTTTATTGGATTCCACTTATATCTGGAGTTCATATGCGATGATTTTGTGTGTTGATTTTTATGTTTTGATTTACATGTTAAAGGTTGGTTATATATTAAATTTGTTGTTAACAAGGTGTATGTTTCTCATTTAATAGTTTAGTTAACGATTGGAAAGAAAATTATTTAACGTCCATGAATGTTCTAAACTGATTCACCCCCCCCCCCCCTCTCAGTTTAGTTAAGTTTCCAATAATTGGTATCAAGGTGGATTCATTTTATGTGATCCTAACAACTTGGAGGTAGATTTGGTTGAATCATTGACTATCAAAGTGTACATGTGCTTCGTACAATAAAATTTCATGAACGGAGAGATAAGGTAAAATAATAACTAATAGTTTATGGATCTGATGTATCGAAGCTTGTATGTAATGGATAGTGTAAATATTACTTCCCCATTACTCAAGAACAATAGTGGAATGCTAAGGAAAAATGTGTAATGTATAACAACCTTTACAATAAGGATCTTGAGACAGTGATAGATTTAAATTCTGCAAAATAAATTTGGGAAAGGTTAAAACTCATGCATGAAGGAGACACTAGTATCAACACTATAAAAAATGAGAATAAAAAGAGGAAGAAGAAAAATTCTTGTTGAACAGAAAGTGGTCAATCAAATGTACCCAATCCTCATGAAGAAAGACAAATGAGCATAAAGCTAGGGTTGACGTAAAATTGGTTGAAATAGACATACTTGCAAATGAGAGCATAGAAATTAAGAAACTATTGCAGATATGTGATGAAAGAGAACATGAGTTCAAGGAGGAAATTATTAACCTAAGGACATAGCTTGAAGAAGGAATGAGAATAGAAGAGATGAAGAGTATAAAACTAAAGGAGAAAGAAGAACAATGTGAAGGATTAGTAGATGAGATTGTTTCAGGCAAAAGTTAGTTAGAAGAAAAGAATAAATTGTGTAAAAAGTTAGACATGAGATGGTCTTCATGAAGAACTCATAAAAGTGCAGTAGATCAAATAAAGACATAGAGGATAATGAAGAAACCCTAAAACAGCATGTAGGAGAAGGGACAAGTAGTGTGATTAGTAAGGAAAGAGACAAAGGAAAGTAGCAGAACCAAAAATGGAAAGAATGAGGTCAAGAAAGGTTCATCTACAAGAAGCTCATTTACTTTTGGAGATGAGTTGAGAAATTTTTCAATATCCCAAAGGAGATTTTGTTCTCCCTTGAAATATATCAAGTGTTTTTCTTGCCATGAATCTAGACATGTTGCAGCAGAATGTAAGACAAAGGAAATCAAGTTTAATAAATAGAATATGCAATAAATAATAAGGCTCCTTCAAGCAAGGAAATAGAGAATATAGCCATCCACCAAGTACAAAAATCATTTCTATGGTTATTTATATTCATGCAATGGATTTGCATATAAATTTGTTGAATGTACATTGTGTACAAAGGATAACATGAGCACAAGAAGACACACATTATTTCCTCCAATTCTTGTCCATGCAATATGATATGTGTGTGGTAACCGTGGGCACGAAGGAAAAGATTCCAAGCTGCCATATTTCGTAAACGGCTCTAGATAAAAGATGGAAGCAACTCCAAGTAGACAAAATAATGAAGGAAATGCAGAAAACAAAAGGAAACCTACTAAATTATGGAAGAGGAAGAAAAAGGAGCAACACGTGACTTCAATAACAAAGTGGAGTCAACATGGCCTTAGGGGGAGCTTCTTAAGGAAGCAATGAAGAACTAGGTCTATGTCATTGGAACACCATCTCAAGGCGAGAGAAACCCCAAGAATGCCTTGGAAGAAATAACAAATATCAGGATACTAAACCTACACACAACATGTGACAGAGGAGTCTTTTGCATTGTATTATGAAGAGACTAAGGAAATAAGAGTGGAAACATTGGATATATTAGACATAAATTCATATATCATCTATGCAAAAAAATACATACATCCCAAGGTATTTGATAAGGATGCAGAGGATTTTATTCATGGTTATGTTAAATTGTGCTAGAGGGGAAACATTTGTGAAAACAGTAAAATAAGAGTAGAATGACCTATATGAAGCTCTCTTCACAATATATTCATCTAGAAAAGGCAAATGATGGATACCTAAAAGGGTTCAAGAACAAGCCTGGTCTAGTATAAAAATTGTGAATCAACAATATGCTTTGAAAATGAATAAATTGAAGCAATATTGGTATCACTCCTTAAAAGAAATGTTGGTTGAAATTCCAACCATGGAGGATAGTATAAAAGCTTTCATGTCGACCCTAGTTGAAATATCAGTGTTATGCAGTTTTGATGTTCCATAGAAACAAGTTGTTAAGCAGATGTAGGAAATCATACTGTTGCACAATTATTATCATCGGAAAAATTATCCACATCTTGAACTTATTAAATGCCTCAATTTTTATAGGTTTTTTGTAGTTTCATATGAAAAACATATAGTGTATATGGGATTCATCAAGGGTTATAATCAACAATTATCAAGTTTGTCTCAACATCATGTTATACCCATTGAGAGAATGGTTAAAGAGGCTTGTGAAACCTATGTACCACTTGAATATTTAAAAAATAATGTTTGACATAAAGGCTTGACCAACATCTAAAGTTGTATTATTCATAATTTATTCTATGAAAGGCCAGTGCGTCCTCACTTATAGTTCAATAACAAAATGATTTTTCTCACTTGTTGCAAAAAAAGTCGATGGTTTTGACATCTTACCTAGAGGATCTTCTAAGTCTAACAAGAAGAATTGTGTACAGTAAAAAGGAAAAGGTGGCAGTGGGAGGTGTTCTAAATGTTGGACTCTAATGAAGGAGTAATGAATGACAATTTTCTCCAGTTGTCCTTTTTCAATTGTGAAGGAACAAACAAGAATTAGCCAACATCAAATGGGTAGCTAGATACTGTCCTTTTTCAATCTTAAGCTCGAAACTTTTGATTTTACATGCGATCTAATGTGATCTCTCAATAAATGAATAATGGAGAATGAATACTTACATTTAAAAAAACTTGGATGAAGATTATCGCCTATTTCCATAAAATAAAAACCATTCCATTTGAATTGGTCTCAAGGATCATCTCATACCTAACATTTATATTTTATAGAAAACAAAGTTCAGCAGTTCATGTCCCCGACTCCAGAGAGAGGGAATAACTAAACTATGTTCTGGAAAATGCAGAGAAGGGAAATGCATAGTATGTTCTGAAAAAAATAAATAGTTTTACTTTCCATACATGGTTTCCAGTTATAGGAATTGAGAAGGGTTATATTTTGAATGTTGTAGTACAGAGATATCATCCCAATTTGGTCTTGGAGCTCGGAACCTATTGTGGGTATTCTTCCATCATAATTGCTCCCAAGATGGAAAATCTTGATAGTAGGCAGATTTCACTAGAAATGAATTCACATAGCTATGATATTTCCACAAAAATGATAGAATGTCTATTATGTTACTCAAAGGTAAAAATTTTGAAAGGAACATTGAGGGAAGTGTATAAAAAATTATAGGAATTCTTGATTACGATGGAAACCACACATTTTGATTTCATATCCATGGACCATTTCAAGCAATGATAGCTGCAACCGTTTTTATTACTAATTGATAAAGACATGCTTTGGAGAGGACCAGTCATTCTTGCAAACAACAATGACTTTCCAAAGCCCAAAATTACTTGAAGTATTTGAAAGAACACACTAAGGAATCTAAATCTGATGTGGAGTGGATGAGTTGGTTCCAATGCACAATGATAGTGTCTATTTCAAATATCTATATAATAATCAATCTTGCAAGAACGAAGGACTAATTCAAAACTTAGAGGGAAAATGAGAAATTACTCAATATCAAGATTTATGCTATGGATATTATGGTGGGAAGCACATGTCCATACTACCTTTAAGGAACATCAACACTTTGTAACTATCACAATGGAGGATACATATTTATGCCACTTAATATGTGAATAACCAACATAATATGTGAATAATTACAAGAGAAAAGCATGCAAACTTAGTCATAATAAGGGTCGATGCTTTCAACTTATTTGGGTTCCCTTTCTCTTCTAATATCAGTGATTTGTCTTTCGGTGATTAGAAGATGTCAACCTAACTCATTCATAAGAGAAATGGTGTCTCAACCATTTTCTATTCAAATATAAATTATTCATTTGTCGATGATCGAAACGATGTCAAATTTAATTCTATTGCCATTGTCTACCTCTCTAATGGAGATTCAATTTAATTTATTAAAGAGAAGCATCATAAAAGGGAACCAGCTATGTGCAGAGATATCTATGTAGACAATGGAAAAATAGAGAATGATGAAAGGAAAAACCATGGTAGTGAAATGAGATTAAAAAAAAAAAAAAATTATGAGGGTTAATGATGCCAAAAATGGGGGAAATAAATAACCATGAATAATGAACACTCTACATGAATGAATAACAACTAGAACGAGGTTGTCTCCAAGCAAATCCCAAAAGTCATGTGATATGATGAAGAGTCTAGGAGAAAAGTGGTATGACTTGGTCAGTGGAAACATAACTTGACCAGTGAAGTTGCAGAGATTGTTACAAAGCATTGTACATTAGAAAAATAGAGGCATTACAAAGTATAGTAAAGGGAATGTTGGCACAATTATGGTTTCTCTAGAAGCCATGGAAATATTATGAGAAGCAGAACTAACATTTCAAATTTTCATTGAGATATGTGTTACATTGATAATATACATTGCATCTGTTGACAAAGATGATAAGGACATAGGGGCATAAAATGTTGTAAAGAACGTTAAAGAGATAACCGACAATTCCATAAAATTTAGTGGTTAATGTATGTGAACCTATTGGATGTTACAAGAATATGGAGCTTTGCATAGTGAGAGGCAACTACATAAAAAATCTAAGTTAGATGGGTGTGTAACTGTCCTGAGAAAGGGTAACAGATCTGTGAGCGACCTAATTTCTACGCCTTTACCAAGTTAATAATTCCATAAATATTCTTTGTGAACACTTTAAGGATAACAAGGCGGTTTTAAAGGATGAAGTATTCGAAAATGATAGACTGTAGAGCCAAATGGTCATGTGTAATGTATGCAAAATAATATTCAAATTTGTTCTTCATACAATTGTTTCTTTCGAAGGCTACAGTAGTTTGAGGACCCACTCTTGCGCATAATCACGTACATTTCCAACCACATTTTATATTTTCTACATATTCTTCACTGCTTTCTACCCTCATCATCTCTCTCTCTCCAATCCCATAAAATATGATGGCAGTAGCTTCCAAGAATTAACATATCATTATATGCATTCCTCGCTAATGCTACTGGGCCAACTAATTCTCCAAGGAATTAATGTCAAGTTAATGGTTTGGCTTAGGCTTTCTCATGGTATCTTCCCCTCTTTAGGTATCCTCACCACTGCGGGTTTAAGGGCAGGTTTACAATTCAATCAAGGTCAAGTTTACTTATGATTGAGGTTGGTCTCACATGAACAAGCAACTTGGCTAGTGTTCAGGATAAGAAGAATGAAGTACCAGAAAGAAAGAGATTTTTCCCCTTGTTGACTTATTAATTCTTAGTGCCCAACCAGAGAAAAGGAAGAAAGTGACATGAATCTGTTCTTTATTCTTATGACCAATTTTCATTTCAAACGAGATCATTTATCAAAGTACTTTTAAGAATACAAAAATAACTACAATTAGGGTAGACAAAATTCAAAATAATTAGTAAGATTTGTTGTTTTCCGCAGTTTGGGCTTATGTGTGTGTGGATGATAGTAATTTCATGGATGATAGAGCACTTATCATATGATTGGACCAATCTTGTTTGCACGTGGTGGACAAGAGCTACAAAGGGTGAGAATTTTTGGCTTGTATTGAACTATATGAAATCCAAGGCATTGAAATTTCCATAGGTATGGCCTTACAAAATATTGGAGAACAAAGATATATATTATTGTTAGATGGGCCTCATGTAATCACATTAACAACAATAATATTAAGTGTACATCAATAATATCAATTGATTTAATGTATTATTTTTAGAGCACATGTTTTCATTTCACATGAATGAAGTCATGATTACTGGAAAGAGATTTTCAAATGTAACAAATAGGCCAACTTTTATTTTGGAAACATGTATAATTTTGGCATTAATTGGATGTGGCATATGTGGAGATGTGGTTACTAGATATGAAATTGTAGCTACAATTTCTCTACCAATGATGGAGAGATTACCTTACTATTCTAAACACATCCTGGCCGTAAATATTATTAGATACATTGTAGAAAATATTTTGGGGGTCCAAAGGGAAAATGTCCACAATATTACAATAATTTACAATGTGAATATTACAATTACAACTTTAATACAAAATATCAAAATATTAGAGCTTTGCAGAAATAAGGTTTCCTCAACATGCAAAGACCCATTTAAGGGTGTCGTAGTTGGAAACATGGATTCTCAAAATTTTGACAATGCTTTGTTGCAAAGTGATGAGCCTCGGTATTGCAACAAGAATGTTGCAACTCCCAAGGCTACCGACTTTAATTATCAACCTTGGGTTCGACAAACTTAAGAGGTATCGGCACTATCTGTGCAGCATATAATGTGTCCTTCCTTTGTTGTCATGATGTAATGGAGTGCACGTACTCAAGTCAAATCCTAAACTAATTGCAGAAAATGAAATGTTCAAAATGGATCCTTAACCTATTGCAAGAAAGAAAGTACAAGGAAAGGGATTGAAATCAAATGATAAAACACAGTATTTTTTAACTAACTGCTAAGAGGCTTTACTTCAAAAGAATGCTAAGTTAACCTGTATGCAATCCTATTGTCCTAAGCATGCAGATTCAAACCATCAAACCTTCTACTATTGTGCATATAAATGAATAAAATAAATATATTTTCTTTTTGTCTTTTTTCATGTGAGAGTGTGAAAGCTAATCCCTTTTGGTGATGAGGCAGGTGGCTTGGAGATGATGGTGACTGGTCAAAAGGCTTGGGAGACAATTAGGGACCCTTTGCTAGCTTCCTAGAGGCTTTTTCCTCAATTTGACCTCAAAACAGGGTTTCCTATAGGATGCTACAGGATTTCCTATAGGATGTCCTGAAAACCTACAGGATCCCCGGAAAACCTACAGGATACAGCCGAGAGCAAAAGGATGGATGCTGAAGGTGATGGAAATCTTAGGGAAGGTGGTTGGAGGATGGAATGAGGCAAGGGAGTGCCTAGGACCACTTCAAAACTCAAAACCAAAGTTGGGAGATGGATGAATTTGCTAAAAAAGCTTGGAGAAGTTTCCTTGTGAAATGATGAAATTGGTGAGGGCTTAGTGAAAGAAAGTGAGGACCATGGGTGGATGAAGTTGGGATGAGGTTGTTGACTATGAAATATCTTTGTACTCCTGAAACACCTGCACTGTATTGAATATTGACATTTACCCGAAAATCATGGAAACAAGAAGAATTTAAATTATCTAAGGGAAACATAATTTCATGAGCTAGATGTCTACTTCATGCATGAGGTAAACTTTGTAGAATAAGATGAACCATTGATGAGATCTATTGTAAGACTGAATATAGAAGAAATGAAATCAAATCCTACTCTTGAAAACTAGAAAAATGTTGACCTAAGTGTGGAGCAAGAGGGTTAAAATGGTGTTGATGGCATGAAGGTCAAGCAGAGGCCTAATCCCAGCTTCAATGATGATTTTTCTCAATTCGAGCTCAAAACAAGATTTCCTACAAGATGCTACAGTGGTTTCCTACAAGATGTAGATATTTACTATAATTCATCGAATGACCAAGAAAATCAAATCCAAATTGGATGGGATAAAAAAATTTATTAACTAAGATTTCTTAGGTGCCCATTCCAAGCAGAATCACTCAAAAAGACCTTTGTTAACCCATGCTAAAAAATAGAAAAACATTACTAGTTGAAAATCTAGAAATTTAAGAACTAGTGAGCTAGTAAATTTAAAAAATGCCTAACCTAATCAAGTGCAAACGCAGTGGGGTAATTTATGTTATGAGCTGGAATGCCTTTGTGATCTAATGCAAGTGGAACCAATTCAATTGAAGCTCGTTATCATGCTCTAAAAAATAGCAAGAATTTACTGTTCTTTGCCACAAAGGAGTTCCAGAAATCTAGATTTGGGAATATGAAGACTAATCGAAACAGCTCAATGATTACTATGAACTTCCAAAGATTTTCCAAGGATGAAATAATGATATTGATCCCGCAAAATAACTTACATCAACCATTTAACTCAATCCTACAACAAGAAATCGTTAATACTAAATGCAGAAATAGAAAGAAATAAAAACAAGAGATGCATGTGAATAAGAAGTGAAAAGAAGGAAAGAAAATGATACAAAAGGGCTCTGAGACTCCTGGGATGGCCAAGCTCAAGGAAACTCAGAGACCTATGGGGGAGAACAAGATTTAGAAGTTGAACATGACACCAATCTTCATTATTTTCATCAATACAATTACATCCCCGCAAGAAAATAAAATGGAGCTGCAAAAATACAAGCTCTCTCCACAAGAACACTAATGAAAATCTATATCTAGAGGAAAATTCGACTTGTTACTTATACAAAATGATTAGGAATCATTTCCCATGAATGGAGGAAGCTTTCCCCACCAAAATCCCTTGATTAGTGGAACTGGTCCCTTGATTAGTGGAACACATTCTTAGATTTTCTCAATCATTAGAGTTCCACAATCTGTGCCATAATTCCATAAGATATTGTTGATTTATTATTTATTATTGATCCTCCTATAGTAGGGAACAAGTACCTAAATTATCTCCTCCTCCAAATCTTCATAATCTGTCCAATGTTATCATAATATTCCACAAAAATAAATAATATTAGGCACAAATATCCAATCATTCATAAACCTTCCTAATGAATATATTAAAGTTAAAAATAAATTATATAATGTAGAAAGAAAGGTTTAATGTGCTAAAGGATGGTCATAGGCCTTAATTTATGTTTTAAATTAGAGGCGTGGAGCTTATTTTAGTCTAATTTAGAGGCCCATCATACCCCCTACTGAAAGTGTTGCTCATCCTCTTAGCAACTTAGTGACCTCATTGTGCCTCATCCATGGCCCTGGTGGCTCTCTCTTGTGCATTAAGAATATTGGCTATGAGTTTTGCAAGGACAAGCCCAAAAACATATTTGTGCAAAGAAAAATCACTATTTCTTGAGACCATTAGCTTGCCTTCTTCTTCTCTTTTGTGGCCTAGATGACTGCCTAATGGCCTTGGAGTTCTCTGAAAACGCTCTGCCATCTTGGGGTTTAACATAATTTGTTCATTTCTTCCTTCTTGTTGCAACATTCTACCTTCCTGTAGTAGTCATTCCTCCTTTTTCAGGGTCTTCTAACTGTATGGGAGTGATGAGAAATGATGAAGAGGGGTTGGATGATGATGCTAGGGCTCAAAGGGAGTAGTGTAGGTTTGTGAAAATGGAGAGGATGCTCTCTTTGTTTGTTGTTGTTGTTTTTTTTTTCAAGAATCAAAATGGGATGGATGAATGATGAATAGATAGTGAATATGACGTGGATGGAGGGCTTGGACTGTTGTGGTGACTTTGGCCTTTGCAAAAATTTCTTCTTTTATCTGTTGTCCTCATTCCTTGATATCATCACCCTTCATAATTTGACTTTTCGATATTGCATTAGTGAAGGAGTGAGCTGCAATTATCTAGTTGAAGGTGGTTGAGACTGCTGACGCATCCTTAGCTTATAAAACCTCATCTCTCATGCATTGAAAACAAATTTCTAACTATAATATGCTCAAGAGAAGAGATCAAGAATATTGCATACCTATACCTACCTGATGGTTGTTGGAGAGACTTGCATGTTGCTACTGAGTTGATGTTGATGTGCAAGTGTTGGATGGTGATGTTGATGATCCTGATGTTGCTGTTAAGCTCTAGAGGAGCTTCTTTGACCTCTGGATCTCCATGCTTAAGCTGACTACAAATCTCTGGCTACTTCATCATCATATCCCCTCAATTTTTCAAAGAAACCCATCCAATTGTGCCTTGTGAATATCTCTGGTATAGGAGGGTGTTGATGAATCCCCACTGTGTTGATGGGTTCCCCCTATCATCTTCTCAAATGGATGGAGGTTTGTATATGTCTGGTACCAAATTTAAAATTTATGTATATACAATTCCATTATGCTACAATCACTTTCAACAAACTAGAAGGGTTTTTTATCTTCCTTTCACTTGGAAAAATGTGGGGAAATGTAGAACCTACCTCCTTAACACTGCTTGATGAAGCCAACCTCTGTTTTTCATTTTTAAAACTACTCACTACCAATCTTGTAGGTGTTGTTATGTATCCTATAGGATTTTAGGGAATTCTGTAGGTTTTCAGGACAATGACTCGTTTTGTCCATATCTCCCAAATGGTAGAATGGATTGACCTTAAACTTTCTGAGCATGTTATTATCATCATTATGCACCTCCCCATAAAACAATTTTGGTCAATGGATGCACGGATCTCGAGAAAAACTAAAAATGGTTGAAGGTGATGGAGGCCAATTTCTTGGAAACCGTGCACTGGAATTTGCTGAAATTTCTTCAACATGTTACCATCATCCATATGCATCTCCCCATGAAACAACTTTTTAAATGGATACACGGATATCAATAAAATGCAAAAATGGTTAGGTGATGGAGGCTAATTTATCGAAAACTATGTACTAGAATTTTCTTAAATTGCTTGAGCATGTTACCATCATCCATATGCATCTCCCCCTGAAACAGCTTGGAAAATGGATTCATGGTTTTCAATTTATGTCAAAAACAAATTTATGCTCTATGTATTTTTGTATCCTGTAGTAAAATAAAGCATCCTGTAGTTTTTTAGGACAACAAGCAAATTGAATGGTAGAAGCTTGAGAATGAGGGGTGGATGGTGGAATAGATGAGGGTGGTGGATTGGCATGGCCTTGGCCTTGTTGGAGCATTTGAGAAAATGAGGAGAAAGTCAAAATTTTACTTCTTTTGACTAGGGTTGACCAATTTTCCTTTTGGTACCAACTTGTTCTTGTTGCTTGTAGATGTTGGAGAGTACATGCATTCATCAAAGAGATGCATGGAGCAAGGACTTCTTTTATTTATTTTCTCTTTTTTCTTGTAGGCCTTCTAGCCGCCTCAATGAGGTTTTCAACTAATAGGTCTGCCTAGGCACCTCAAAGGAGGTTTTCACCTAGGATCTTTTCTTTTTTTCTCTTTTTTTATTTTTATTTTTTCCCAACCCATTAATCGCCTCATGGAGGTTTCCAATCAATGAGCCAATCTAAGGTGCCTCAAAGGAGGTTTTCACCTGAGATTTTTATTTATTCTCTTATATTTAAATTTTATTTTTTTTACCCTACCCTACTTGAAAAACAAAATCACTTTCAAGTATAAGAATACTTCCAATGGAGCCATGTGCACATCAAGATGATAGACAAAACGATGTGGAGGTTGAAATGTATGTGACATGTACCTGGATTTGAAGGATCAAGTGATTTGACTTTGATGATATCAAGCACATTTGAAGAAGAGGGTATTGTTGCAACTTAATGACTATCTGGAAACATATTTCATTATAGTTGTGATGCCCCTGGTCCACTTTCTAATTTGGATCATCTTGGATGTCTTCTTCTTCCATGACCTTAAAATATTCCTCTTTTTGTTGATTATTCTCTTGAATACATGGAGGATTTGATGGTAACCATGAGGGAGCTCTCTCGATCTCTGATTTTGATGTCTACTCTTCATCAAGTTCACCACATGATTTTTTGGTCTTCTCATTTGAATCTTCTTCTTCTTGATGTAATCCTTCACTGATATCAAGAGAATATCTTTTTTGCAATACTCTTCCTGAGTAATGGTAAATACCATTGAGCTCAAGAGGAGTTGTTTGGAAGTGTTGTACCTCAACATTGTAAGTGGGTTGAGCTACTTCAATGTGTGGGTTGGGAAATGGTGGTACAGGTAGTTAAGTGGGAGTGTATATTTGAGATGGATGTGGTTGGGGTTGTGGTTGTGGTGGAGGTGAATGGTAGGGATAACATGGAGTTAGGTATGGAGGATATTGAGGAAAATATTGAGGATATTGTGGATGGCTCCCACGAGTTCCTTTCCAACCTTGTTGCCAAGATTGGTTTTGGGGTTGAGATGTCGAATGTTGCCAAGGAAAAGGTGTGTTCCAATTACTTTGAGGTGGATATGCATAACCTTGAAATTGTGAATTAGGTTCTTGCATCATATCAGGATGAATAGGTTGCCATGGTCCTCTTGGAGCTACATAACATAGTTGCATTGGTGATTGACTTTCTCCATTGTCCTCTTGGTAAACTCCCTTCAACCTTGGTAATGATGGGCAATGTTTAACATCATGTGATTCTGCAACACAAATATCATCATTTTCTTTTCCTTCATCTTGCATTCTTAACATTTCTACTTGTTTTGTTAGATTTCTAAGAATTTTTGTTTTAAAATCATCAAACAAATATCCAAGTTTAGCTTGACTTACCGATCTTGATGTTGATTTACCTACTCTTGCTTTTCCTCTTGATATGTGTTTGCATGTTTCACAAATTTCCTCAAATGATAATTGATATACATCACCTCTACCCACGAGATTAAGGATATCAATCCACTCATCCCTAATTGTTCTATGTAAGAGGGTTTTTAGTGTGTGGGATCCTAAATGATGTAGTTTTCCCCTCTTAACGTTATACATGAACCTCTCTATTAGATCCTCTAGACTCTCATCTTCTCTTTGATTCATTCTAAACATTTCTTGTTTAAGATAATGATCTTTATATTTGTCTACAAATAGCTTTTCCATATCATTCCATGATCTTATTGAATTAGTCCCTAAACTCATGAACCATTTAAGAGCTCTATCCTTCAATGTTGTAGGAAACAATCTCAGTTTTTGAGTTTTTAATAAGTAACCATAAGATCTAGAAACAATTTCAAATTCAAAGAGAAATTTTTTCGGATCCTCTGACCTTAAACCATGAAATTTTGGAAGAAAAGATGGAGGGATGTTCTTCATGTGCACACTACCATCAGTATCTTGAATGGGAAATCCGAGAGGATCTTCCTCATTGTCATCATCTCCATCCATTTCTTCTACATTATTTGCCATCTTGTTCTTGTACCTGCAAAAGTGAATGGTGATGTGGTCCTTACTG
>APFE030324637.1:0-10346 GCA_000404065.3 Pinus taeda | reverse complement strand
TGGTGGGTCTTCGGTCCAACATTATAGTCTACGAAATAATGATTAACATTTCTTTTGTTCTCATCATGAGTTTCCTTTATGACCCTTTCACCATTAGTAAGCATTTCTTGTAGAAACTTTGTCAAATCTGTCTTCAAATATTCCATGCATGTCTTTAAATCTATCTTCAAATCATCCATCTTAGCTTCCATGCCATTCATCTTAGCTTCCACACCCTTTATCTTAGATTCCACACCATTTATCTTAGATTCCATGCCATTTATATTAGCTTCTATTAGCTTTTGTGAGAATGACATTTGTTGCACTTGGTCTTGTAATTTTGATATATCATGTAGCATTTCTTCCTCTTCTTCATGAGTCAGGCTAGCGCTTTCAAGTTGCTTACTAGGTGTTTGCATTTTCTTTCCTCGGGGCATCAGTTACTGATAATAATGCTCTACTATGCCCTTTGAATTCTTCAAAATAAATTTTCAAACCAAACTTAAGAAAAAAATTTAAAAAAATATACACACCGTTTTTCACATTGTAGGAGCTCGATATTTCCTCTGATGTATCTCTGTAATTTTGGATCATCCAATTCTGAAATTGTGATCTACAGTAGCCCTCTGTTTTCTCTTTCCAATGCCACCAGTCTGATCCAAATTGGATTCTCCAAGGAATAGTTATGCTAAATCTCCCATAGTGACCTGATTATAGACTAGTTCAGTAGAGTGCACTTGTACGATGTGCCACGAGTCACTGTTTTGACCTTTTTCTCTAAAAAATATATACAAGAAACTATAGTCTGTCCTCTTTCTATACCTTCTTACGAAATTTCAATCCGATGCTCAGAGAGAAAGTTATGACTCTTTTTCCCAGGTCACCTGTTTGGAATGTAATTCAGGAGTTTGCACAAAGACCAACTTCCTCAGATCATATCTCTGCACATATAGCACAACAAGCTCTATAATTTAGATCCTAGGTTCAGTGTGATTTCTTCTCAAATGGGTTTTTGTTTTAGATTTTGAAACTTCGTAAAAAAAAAGTTATAACAAAAATTCCACGATCACCTATTTGGAGTAGCGAAACCCTAGAATCCGAAGCTCTGATACCAAATGTTATGAAACCAACTCAAAAAAAGATAGAATGGATAGATCAATGCCTTAGAATTCAGCCTCTTTGAGGGGGCAACCTCCTTTACTAAATACATGTAGAACAACAAAATCACGTGAAAACATAAGAAAAACTCACAAAGGGACAAGACGTTTGAAGTAAATCTAGATTCCTTTCATTAATATGAAGCCATTTCAGTTTGATACAATTCTTCTTTAGAAAACCCATGCAAGGGTTCAACCCTTAAAACATAGAATTGTTACTTATTTACAGAAAAATATTTGGATTCTAGAAATATCTAAATGATTTACAAAAATAGTACAAAAATGTAGGAATGCTTAAACTCCTAAGGTTGTTGGCACTATCTTTGAGGAAATTGTTGATGACTTGGCCCCAAAATGTGTTGTCTTGTTGTCTATCTGCTGGAGATAAAACATTTTACTCGATAGTATCACACAATTGATCCCACCTTTCATAATTTGGTATAAAAAGATTTATTAGCTTTCTATAAACTTCATCTACTTCAGTATATTTCTCGAAAGTTGGGTTGTTGATGAAAATGTGCTTGATTTCATATTTGATAGTGAGATAAAAATCCAAAGCTTCTATAAAATCTTTACTTGTGACATGTCCTTTGATACTTGAAAACTAGGGTTTATCTGTTTCAATAGTGTAAAGTTTATCACAGTAATATTCCAAGTTGATTAATTTGTTATTGGGAACTACTAACCATGGAAATCCTCTTTGATTCAACAAATTAAATTTAGTATGAAACTTATGGACAACATTTTCCAGAGTTTGACACTTAGTCTCCAACTGAGTCATTAAATTCCTTTTCTTCAATACTTTCTTGATTTCTAGGATGGTCTTTGTCCTGTCTGTAATTTGGATCTACTCTACGTATGATCTAGTATTTGAATCCAACACTTTCATCGTGGATGCAGCCTCAGTTGGTTTTTGTCCTAGTGTTGTTTTGACTTTTTCACTAGCTTTTTTGCATTTGTCAATTAACTCTTTTTGTTCAAAAATAATCTAAATGGATGGTCAAATATCAACTATGGCATGATTTATATCCACCCAAATTCTCTCCTTGGCTTGGGCCAAGATGTGAGACATCAATGACTAATTTTCTAACTGATCAATCTTCTTGCCAAGATGGTGAGAATCTCTTCCACCAAGAGGGTATCATTTTTTATCGTCTATGCTTTTAGATTTTTTAGTTTTCGCTGGAACTGATAATTTTATTGTCTCTGAAGAGACAGGTCCTTCATAATGTTTTTCAAATCATCTGGTACTGATGTCAAATCCCTTGTTGTAGCTACAACTATAATTTGTATGGCTGTTACTGGAGCTATAGTCAATTGTACAACCTGTTATCTTTCCTTAAGTAGATTCTCTACATGTTCCTTCATTTCCTTTATCTGTATATTTTGCTCAATGATCAATTTGAGCTTTTCTTCTTTATGATACTCACTTTTTTCTATCTCCTTTGTTTATGGATCCTTTGTAGAAGGTAACTTGATCACCAAATATTCCAATGTTTTGTTCTTAGTGTCCTTTACTAATGAAGCAATTTTCTCCAATTTTAATTATGACTAGAAATTTGTGAGAGTTGTCCTTAACTTTGAAAGTTCTATAGCAGCATCTTTTATGGTGGAGAAAATCGCTTCTCCATATTGTCTACGCATATCCATTTGATCAATTGGTTGTATTTCCGTTTCATTAAATGAGAATATAGTCTTCTTATAGTCTGAAGGGGTTTCTTGAGATAGTACTTGAGCCTGTAAGAATGCCATTTTCATCCTTACTTTCTCACTATCAAATGTTATTAACAACCTATACTGGGAGGTAGAAGTCTACTTCAAAAATTCAGCATAGGTGTTGGCTTTAAATGTTTCATTTTTCTGCTTAATTTCCAAAAACTTACTGAAGATGTTGGGATCATCATGTTCACCCAATTATGTTGACTATGATTTTTCTGAAGGATTCTCTGAGGCCGAGGAGGATGTATCAAGGAAGGGCTTCTCTGACCCTGTGGGGACCTATACAACAATCATAACAATAGTTTCTTGTTCTTCCTCCTTCTGAATGGTGACATCTTTGAGATGTGTCTTGCTGTCACACACTACATTATGAGTTTTTAGTTGATCAAAGTTGCCAAAGAGTAGTGGATTTTGAAGCCATATTCTAGACCAGAGAAGCACTCAAAGACAAATTGAACCCTTTGCATTGCATATTTCTCTAAATGAGCTTTCCAATGGTATATGGAATTCCAAAAATGGACTTCTGGATCAAGAGATATGGCCTGTTAAAGTTCAAAGGTTCTGTTGCCTTTAAAGGGAAGGAGAAAAGTATATCGGAGGTCTAGGAACTCATCACAATCACAAATCAACATTTTTCTCAAGTGGAAATAGGGAGGAGAAGCTAAATATGTGATCATTCGATAGCCAATATCGCAAATCGTAAATCGGTTGGGCGTCGAGCACAGTCCATTGACTTATCGGTAATGGGCAGGTCCCACATCCCGCGATATCATAACCCCACATCTCACAGTTCTGCAGTCTCACAACCTCATGATCCTACACATCAAACCCCACAATACCAGCAAATTGGTGATCAATGGGCCCTAAGGACCATTCTTAACGAATTGCAAGGGGGATACACCAATAGAGAAAAATTGTTGAAAATTGGGCTTTAGTGTTAAAACACTAGGAGGGGCCGATTTCATTTTACAAATGAAATTAACAGCAAAAATAGAGATGGGCGGGTCTTTTCTCTTTCCTCGAGGGAGCCATGTGGTAGAGTACCATTGGTCCATACGAATCCACATGGTAGTTAATGTCAGTATGACGTGCAAATACAAAGGACACATGGCACACAAATTCAACATTTTTAGGGGTCCTATGGGGGCATTGTCGAGTGACACATGTCATGACTCAAGATGCTCCACATGGCACTAATAACATCACCAATCTGTAATTGATGATAGTGTAAAGCAAATCCCCTCCTCCGCCGAAGTCCCTTCCAACCCGCAATTGCGATATGCGGGAACTCCATGTACGCGATATCGTATACAACGTAGTTAAAAGGCTTTCAGATATGTCCCTTTCAAATGGTGCATGCTCATTCAATACTCTCTCCCACAATGTGATTGCGATACCCTGGGTGGGCCTAATCCCATAGATCGATGATCGCAAGGTTTAAAGACGTATTATCAAAGGCAGGCATTAGAAAACGTTGGGGTGCGGCATTTTATATAACAAATGAAGAAGCCCCCGACAAGAAGTGTAATGGCCCTTGCACCTGATGACTAAGCACCTGGTTCTATCCCTCGATCACATGAAGTAGAAGGGACTAAACCATAAGGGGCCAAGGGAGATCTAAAATCGCCTATTTTGTAATGTTTTAGTGATCAGTGCTGGCATAGGAAATGTCCTCCATATTACACCATAAGTGCATCAGAAGGCATATTAGGGCACAGATAGATTTTCATAGAACATTAAAGGAATGGTGGGTCAGAAATTGTGAAATTTAATAAGGAAGAGGGAGTATTCAAACCTGGCATGGACTGATCCAGAAAATCTCTCTGAAACAGGGAACCACGGTCGACATTGACATAAATAAATAGGGACTTGGTAGCTCAGGAATACTTGATTACTTAGTATGGTGTCCCATATAGAGGGAATGTGAAGTATCCCCTAGGGGTCCTCTGCTCCAATACTATAGCATGAAACTGATAGCGCCCATTCCCAACTTTAAAGGATGAATGATTCAAGCAGTGAAGGCAGAAGCGATGGGAGATGGATAAGTAGCAAAAGAGGCCATACCATTAGAAAACTACAAATTCAAGTAGTTGTGATCATAGGAATGGGCATGGAGATATTTTTGTTAACATTCTAATTTGATTGATTGACTTATTTTTTATTCCTATAATGTGTGGCCATTCAATGAGGCAATTAATGTTTTGTAATGTTTTTGGGCCACTGATCCATCCCAGACCGATACAACTAGTCGATCTAACAGTTAAGACTCGAAAGAAGATATTTTGTCATAGTAAATGTTCAAGTGCTCCCCCTCTCCAGATAAATAGGGGGAAGAAACACTTTAGAAAGGATCAGAAATTCTAAAGAAAACTCCACATGTTATTTTTAGATTGTATAAATTTATAATACAAATCTTTCAGAATATCAAGGAAATTGTGGTGATTCCCCCTTCAAGTATTACAGTATGTTATCCTTCTATTAAAACCCATCATTTTCATGCTTCTTCTTGGAATTCATGCAACTATAGCTACTAGAAATACTTCATACTTCCTCACAGATTCATTTGTATTGAATTATTAATGCATGTGCCTATATGGATTGCTGAAATTATATCTTTAAATTTGCGCTACATGAATCATAGCATTCAGTCTCTCTTTTGTCCATTATATCTGTCTGTAACTCAGATAAGCGTAGAAATTCTTGATGCACAAGCTCTATATGATAAGTGTAGAATTCTTGATGTTTTAATCTCTATGTGATGAGTTATTCCTTCTGCTTGTCCACTCCCATTTTATCTATAAAATATTATTAAACTGTAAGTCGTTGAACTACTCGAGCTCCACTATTTTATTCATATATTTATGAGACTTGTACATGTGATGAAGTACCATAAATCCATGTCTTACTCCTTTAGATGAATGAACCAATCCATTCCATATTATATATACATATACAATGTATGTGATGTCTCCATTTAACTGAGAATCATTTGAGACACATGAAAATTAGATGTGCTCAAGCACTGGTCTTGTACACAATCCAAGGCTATCTCTGGGAGTGACAACATGTGCTTTTCTTTTTCTGTTGAATGATGAATTCTTGGGCACTTATTTTTGTACATGCTAAAGATGAAGGTTCTCCCCTTTTCCTTTTTCCTTGTTTATCTTGAGGCACTAGAGTGTGGAGGGTGGTTGTAGATAGAATTTGATATTCTACTTCTTGTTGTGTATTTTCCTCCCATTGTTCTTGATTCATGAACTTCTTGATCTCTGGTCTGGGGGTATGATTATAAGGTGTCGTTTTGAGTTCCACCTTCAACTAGAAATTATGCTGAATGGGTCATATGACGAGGTGAAAGTGGGATGAAAATTGAATTGCTTGGGGATTGAGTCTGCGTCATTTCTTATTGTTCTGGTATTACATATGAATGGTCCCACTGGAGTCTTGATCTTGAATTGTGATTTTCTTTTATCCCTCGATCACATGAAGTAGAAGGGACTAAACCATAAGGGGCCAAGGGAGATCTAAAATCACCTATTTTGTAATGTTTTAGTGATCAGTGCTGGCATAGGAAATGTCCTCCATATTACACCATAAGTGCATCAGAAGGCATATTAGGGCACGGATAGAGTTGCATAGAACATTAAAGGCATGGTGGGTCAGAAATTGTGAAATTTAATAAGGAAGAGGGAGTATTCAAACCCGGCATGGACTGTTCCAGAAAATCTCTCTGAAATAGGGAACCACGGTTGACGTTGACATAAATAAATAGGGACTTGGTAGTTCAGGAATACTTGATTACTTAGCATGGTGTCCCATATAGAGGGAATGTGAAGTACCTCCTAGGGGTCCTTTGCTCCAATACTATAGCATGAAACTGATAGCGCCCATTCCCAACTTTAAAGGATGAATGATTCAAGCAGTGAAGGCAGAAGCGACGGGAGATGGTTAAGTAGCACAAGAGGCCATACCATTAGAAAACTACAAATTCAAGTAGTTGTGATCATAGGAATGGGCATGGAGATATTTTTGTTAACATTCTAATTTGATTGATTGACTTATTTTTTATTCCTGTAATGTGTGGCCATTCAATGAAGCAATTAATGTTTTGTAATGTTTTGGGGCCACAGAGCCATCCCTGACCGATACAACTAGTCTATCTAACAGTTAAGACTCGGAAGAAGATATTTTGTCATAGTAAATGTTCAAGTGCTCCCCCTCTCTAGATAAATAGGGGGAAGAAACACTTTAGAAAGGATCAGAAATTCTAAAGAAAACTCCACATGTTATTTTCAGATTGTATAAATTTATAATACAAATCTTTCAGAATATCAAGGAAATTGTGGTGATTCCCCCTTCAAGTATTACAGTATGTTTTTTTTTTTGTAAATTATGCTAATTCTATTATGGTACAAAAAACTTCAAAAACTTACAACGAGGCGAACCTCGGATAGCACCATCCTGCAAAGATAGATTTTGCAGCATTGACAGAACTCTGACAGTGAGGGGAAAAACCCTGAAACCCATATATCTTCCAAAATATAGACTTTTTAACCCGAACCCTGAACCCCAAGACTGACTCAAAAAACATATGCCTGGACTCTATAATCCGCCATTGACGCAGCATACATAAGCATAACAGAAGAACTATGGTTGTGCTGCTGTGGACTGGACAGAGCAACAACCTTACATATCGATAGAGCACTGAAAAAGACGCATGTCATTACCCAATAGATAAACAAAAGACATTGCCATACCCTTCGCCCGATAGCCCAGAGAACCGGTTCAGTCGTCCACGGAGGTGGATGGCACCTCTTCCACCACTCTGCAAGCATACAGATCCAGCTCGCTTGAGTCGGTGTGAGGCGCGTCGTCTTCCGCAGGTGCACTTGGACCAGCCTTGGCTCCCGCTGATGCCTCTGCTGAGTGGTGCTGACCCTGCTCTGGAGCTAGAGGAAGAATTGCCAGGCTAACCCTCTGTGCAGGAGACAAGGATGGTTGCTCCAGAGCTGGAGCCGGAGGCCTGTGTTCCTCTGCCGCTTGCCCATGAACTTGTTGGCATTATGGCACAGGTGTTGTCCTTGATGGCAACCTTCTTTGGTAACAGATCTCAGTTCAGGCGCTCAGAAAGTAGAAAAAGACATATACATAGGTTCATCTAGACGAAGGCGCGTATACACGCGGGGTATACTTTACAAAAGCGCGTATATGTTGGTGATCATTCTTTTGGTCCATGGTAGTTAGATATTGGAACTTGAACCTATGTTTTGGACCATGGCGTCTCATCAATTGTGTCGATCCATTGTTTTGGGTTCATGGTATTGAAATGTTATGGTTTTGAACCATGGTATTGGGGAAGGCCTTAGACTATAAAAGAGGAAGGAGATCTTGTGACAAATCACCATCTGGATTATTTTTGAAGATCTAAAAAAGTGCTAGAGCTGGTATATTGGATGGTGATGTAGATCCGGATCTGAAGGAAGAAGGAACTTTAGCGCAAAAGGAAGGATAAGGTCTATTCATGGGTCATAATCTTTAAGCCTAAATGAGAGTATCTTTGCATGATTTTGATCTGCTTGATGTGGCACTTGTTTGATCCATAAGTCTGATAATCTGGGTTAATTAGTGATTGAATATCTGGAAGAGTGTGTTTTCCTTTATAGATCTATACGCAGGTTCAGTGAAGCGAAGGCGCGTATACACGCCGTTTAGGAGAAGTAAAGGCGCGTATACGCAGGTTGTTCCATACGCATATGCGTATACATGCAAGTTGCAGACGGTTGAAATTGAGTATATGCTTTAAGTTGTGATCTAACTGTTTCTGCTTATTGCTGCTGTGTTTTGGGTTCTGTTTCTACTGTGTGGTTTTTGGTACAGTGTTCTGTGTACAGCTGTCAGAAAAGTATCTACTTGTTCCAGATCTAGGTGGTGAGAAGGAGATTGGTTAATTCTTGATGATTGTTTGATGTTCATGGATCCAGTTTGAGAATTGATGAAAAGTGGTCCCTGGAAGAAAGAGAAGGTTGTAGCCTTCTGTAGGCCAGCACCTACGTACTAGTATCTTGGCTAGTGCAAAAGCTAAAGGGGGTTGTTGCTCCCTTCCAGGAGAAACTGGAGAACGAGAGAGAGTTGTAGCTCTCTGCAGGTTGCAGCCTGCGTACTGGTAAAAAGACTGCACGAGTACATTGTAAAAGAAGTTTTCTAATTTAAAAGGAAGATAGAGACGAATTGCAGCAGGTGTTTTTCACCCACATTGGGTTTCCACCTTATATCTTGTGTTCTTGTGTCTGATTGTCTTTCTTCTCTGTTTTACTGTCTCTGGATACTGTTATTGGGGTCTGCATCATTGACTAACAATCATCATTAGAAAGATTAAGTAAAGTAAAAGCATGTTCTGTATACGCGGGTTTCCTTTTGCATAATCGCGTACATACGCAGGTTTATTAAATTGAAGTAGCGTATATCAGTTGTTTTGAAAAAGAATAATTATTCTGATAATACTGATTCAACCTCCCCTCTCAGTATTATTTTCAACAATTGGTATCAGAGCAGGTCCTTCGAAAGAAGCTTGATCGCTTGAAGGAAGATCCTTCATCATGAGCAACTACAAGAGGGAAGCATCTATCAGGCCACCGGTTTTGATGGGACAAACTTCAATTATTGGAAGGTAAGAGTTACTGCCTATCTTCAATCTCTTGGTACAGAAGTTTGGAACATCGTAGAGACAGGCTATGCTTTTCCTTCAACTACTCCTACAGATGCAAACGAGAAGAAGAATTATGAAACAAATGCAAAAGCAGTCAGTACCCTATTAGGATGTATATCCCAATCGGAATTCATGAAGGTAATGCACTATAAATCCGCAAAAGAGATATGGGACAAAATTGTCACGAGCTATGAAGGAGATGAACAGATAAAGCGTGCCAAACTTCAAACTCTCAGGATTCAGTATGAGACTCTCAAGATGTATAATGATGAAAGTGTGGCTAACTATTTTCTTCGGGTAGATGAAGTTGTTAATTGTATGAAAAATTTGGGTGAAGAAATAAAAGAGGCTATTGTGGTTGAAAAGGTTCTAAGATCATTGTCCCCCAAGTTTGAATCTAAAGTATCTGCAATAGAAGAAAAAGAAAATCTACGAATTCTTACTATGTCTCAGCTACATGGAATTCTAACTGCTTATGAAATGAGAAAGGGAGGTCCATCAGATAGAAGAGAAGCTGCTTTCAAGGCATCAGGCAAAGGAGATTATTATGAAGCAAGCTACGTCCCAGAAGAAGAGGAAGAAGAATCAAACTTTGTCAGAAATCTTCAAAGGGGTTCTGGAAGGTTCAGAGGTAAGTTGCCTTTTAAATGCTTTGCTTGTGGAAGAGTAGGTCATTATGCTGCAAAATGTCCTTATAAGGATAAAAGAAAGGAACCTGCTAGATGGAACAAGAAACAGAGTGCAAGTAAGAAAAGCTACTACACTCATGAAGATAGTGATGGTCT